>CM053503.1:110513169-110549851 GCA_028627145.1 Eidolon dupreanum | reverse complement strand
GTTTAGAAGTGAAATAAACTATACGAATCACCTAATCCAATTTTTTCATTTTACCATTGAGGATTCTCACAGATTCCAGGAGTCAGGAGTCTGAGCACAGCTTAGCTGTGGCGTCAGCTCATGATTTCACAAGGCTGAAATCAGGCATTGGCCAAGCTATGTTTCTTTCTAACATTTAGGATCCCCTTCTAAAATCACATGATTGTTGACAAAATTCAGTTCTTGAAGTTATAGGAATTAGAGCTGCTAGCAAGAACTGCTCTCAAATTCTAAAGGCCACGGGACAGTCTCACAACATGGCAGCTCACTACTTCAAGGCCAGCAGGAGAATCTCTCTCACTAGGAAGGGCCCAATTACTCTTTTAAGAAATTGCGTCAATAGTTCAGACTCACCCAGGATAATCCCCTTTGTGATTAACTCAAAATCATCTGCAAAATCCCTTCACCTTTGTTACATAATTGAACCTAATCACAGTATGACACTCCATCGTATTCAGAGGCCCTCAAACATTCAAGAGGAGGGATGATAAAAGAACGTAGGTTATTGGGGAGTCATCTTCGAATCCTGCCTATCAAAACTCCAATATCCAAGCTGTATTAGCTCTTCAGTGCTATCAGCTAAAAGCTTGGGGATTTACCACGGCTCCCTCTTGGTATGTCCCTTGGGGTACTCCACAGCCCTGGAAGGCTACGGGAAGCCCTGCTTGGCTTCTTACCCTTAACTATCACTTGTAAATTGGCAATTACCAGAAAAATAAATGGGTGCTGAATGTCGGGCTTCCATCTCTGCTCCCCTTTATTCCAGAATCTTTGGCTTCTCACATGCTCTCGACCTTAGTGACTAGTATTTGACTTTCAAATACATGTTGACTTTGGTATGTTTTCAAATCTATTTTTATTCTTAAAAATAGCATCTAGGTTCTCTGATTATTCTTATTGGGAATGGTAATCTGCAACAAAGAGGATCCACCAGTATTAGAACCTGAAATTAATCTTCTAGTATTTTATGAGATTTTATTCACAAATGGTGAATTTACAAGATATAGCGCATCAATAATAATATGTATGAAAGTTAATTTTCCTTTTTTAATCAAATATGTGATGAAGTCATTAGAAAATGGATTTAAAAAATCAACTTTAAATGTTAATCATTCTACTTAAATGTAAAATTTATTGATAATACTCCACACTACTAAGGACTTTCAGCAAAATAATTAGTGTATGCATCAAACATAATATTCAAAAAATATTCTTAAAATAATAATTTGCATGTTTTTTTGTTTGTTTGTATGTTTATTTGTTTGTTTTGATAAGTGATCATTAAGAGAAGCAGCTTCCATTTCGAGGCTTAAACTGGTCCGATAAGCTTTGGGAATTAAGAATCTCACAGGATTTTTCTAATGTGAAATTTTTATGAAATAAAAGAGGTGTTCAGCATAACTACTATCAAACTTATACCCTTAAAGGTCTACTAATTATTAATGTTCAGACACCACACTTTTGTGTACCTTTTAATAAATGTACTCATTCTACTCAAACATTTAAACATTTGGCTGATATCTCTTATTGGTTAACATTATCCACTTATCTGCTACTCATAACCTGCTCCTTAGACAGCGGTATTAGCAACACCTGGGAGCTTATCCAAAATGAAAATCTAAAGCACCCTATTCCTAGACCTACTAAATCAGAATCTCTGGGGGTTATAGCTAAGAATCTGTGTTTTAACACAAATTTCTCCTGGTAATTTCTACGCACACTAAACTTTGTGAAGCATTTATCTAGCTCATCTTGATAGCAGTGGAAATTTTTTATTTTGGTGACAACAAAACAAATAGATCAAAGTACATAAGTGAAAATTTTTTCTTATACTTGTGTTCTTCCTTGAATTAGTCTATAAGCTGTCTCACCTAGAAGGAGGGAGATAATAAATCCATCCCAAACTTGGATATGACTCTAGGACACAGGCAAAGGGCACAAGGCTGAATAGAGATTCCAGTGTTAATTCTCATTGCCACGAGGGTTTGCGGCCATAAATTCAGTCAGAGTGTAAACTGAATGATAAATCAAAGACGCTAGCACTTCAATCTTGCAGATTATGTAGTGAGGAATTTAAAAGGAGATTTAAAAAAATACAGTAGTATGCACAAGTTTCCAACATACCATGAATCACATAGAATAAAAACATTACCCTAAAAATAAAATTCACAACAAATAAAAAACATGATATAAGTAATCAAACTTCCAAAACTATAGTATAGAATTATCTTTCTTGTAATTGCTCTAAAAAGTAAGATAATTAATGCTTGTATATAAATAGCAATATAACTTAGACATTTCGCCAACATTTTAAAATCATTTTCAATAAAACCATGATATAAATTTAAAGTTTAATTATTTAATATGACCAAAAAAGATCAAATTTGAAAATATGTAGTAATTGAAAGTAGAAAAACTTAAGGTCGAAAATGAAATATGCACAGAATATAATCAGCTTTCCTCACAAGTGACGGAATTTTAAAGCCATAAATTATGTAACTCTTCATTAAAAAATACTAAATTTGTCATTCCATTCTTTCTAACTTGAAATACACTCTTTAGAGATTTTACTATTTCTTGAGATTACAAGCAATAAAATAATATGTAAAATGCTAACATTATTGAGCCACCATCCACCATGTATTTTGCTTATTAGCATTGTGAAAAGATTTATTCTCTTCCCAACCAAGGACACATATTTGAAAGATAACTAAGCTAAAAGTAGTCTCCTTACCAATGGAAAAGTTTTAATACCTATTCCCCACCTCTACCCCAACCTCTGGCCCATCAATGATTGAAGCTAATTGAGAGATAGCAGACCAATTACTTTATAGTACTGATACCATCAAAGGTTAAGTACTGATCTATGGACCCACTGAGAAAGTAGCTATAGATAAAAACAGACAAATCTACAGCATCCAGTAAGAAAGGCTGACCCATACTTAAGTTCAATGTTTTGTCAGAAACTAATCTCTTTTATAATGTATTATATTTAATTCCACCTTATGAAGTCAGATTCATAATGAATAGTTGCGTATTTCAGGAAAATTGAATACTTTATTTGGATACTTCGTAGTACACTAGTAACAATTAGAAATAAAAAGATGGGTACTAGATTTATTGGGGTGATCACTTCGTAAGTTATCTAAATGTATGGTCACTATGTTGCATACCTGAAACTAATATACTATTGTATGTCAACTGTAATTGAAAAATAAAAAATCATTAAATCAAAGATAAATATCAAGGCTCTGTATTCAACACAATTAAAATAAATTTAAAAAGTCAGTTATAAAATACCTGAAAATATTTCTAAGTTGAAAGCTCCTTGAGAGCAACAGCAATATCTAACTCTTATTAATTTATATACGACCCTTCATTGGTTCCAAACTGAATGTGCAATTGGTGTATATTCATATAACTAACACAACACTGAGTTATGTTTACAAAAAATGTTTTAACTGAAATAAGTCGAGTTATTTACAAATGTTTTATCACATAAACAAATCCAAAGCTGATTTACATATTTTATACAAGTTATCAATATGTGAGCTTAAAAATTATTAAATATATAAATGAACTGAAAATGGAAAAGATTTAATGTAGATATGAAAATGTTTATCATTAATCTATTTAAAAATTGATAAACAACTTCTGTATATATGAATAATTCAAAAGTATCTATACTAACCTAAGGTGTATCTATGACAATATTCTTTATCTTATTTAGAAATATATAGGCTCATTCCACTAAAGATTTCAACTTTCTCAGATGATTTGATATTTTATACTACTACTAAAAATGTTTTATTGAAAATACAAGAATGAAATTTAAAAATTTTTCTTTTATTCCAAGTAATTAAAGTATAATCATGGATGCACAATGCACTTACATACTTTTTTAAAAAAGAAAGAAAATAAAAATCATTATTACAAAACATTTGCATTTTTATAGCATATCTTATATTATTGTTAATAGAATTTGATCATATTAATACTGGCTTCTATGTTGAATGTTGGAAAAATTCAATTCAGGATATTATATAATACTAATATTTTAATCTGTTTTATTTGGTGAATTTATAGCCAATTTAAAATTTCATACATCTATTCAGTAAGAACTGGATATTTAATTTATAGCAAACATCTACATTTAATATAACTTAAAATATCTAATAGTTGTAACACTTTAGTGTTTGAATTATCTAAATTTTTGGTATGTGTTTATAAATTTTCATAGTTGGTACAAATATAAAACATCTAGGTCATACATAAAACACTTTCTGAATTTCTCAAAATTACTTTGTAAAGAAAGGCTTGAACAAATCTTTCCTAATCAAGTAAATGCTTCCCCAGACTATATCCTGCCTGATTTCACAGTATAGTTTCTAATAAAGTAGACATTTGTAAGGTTAGGTTTTAATAATGTAAGAAAATTGAGTATTAGAGAAAGATGTAAGCTATGCAAGAAAATCAATCATGAAAATTAGTTTACTTCTGTGGGCCTTGAGGAAAAGAACTAAATTGCACAATAGGCAAAGGTGATGAGGCAGCAGTTAGAGCACATTGACTTTCTCACTCTTAATGCCGCCATGACTCTTCTGCTTTTTTTATTTTATTTTCTAAAAAAAGAAAAATAAATGTATGTGTATGATTATGGTTTCCCAGACTAAAAGGATAATCCAGGACAACATATTAGAAATGCAGTTGGTTTTTAGAAGAGTTACTAGGAAGGGATATACTTATTCTAGAACCATCCACCACTATTACTAGGGAAAGAATTCTGTGAGCCCAGAATCCCAGAAACAAGTTATACAATCAGATCATTCAGTGTTCAGGTTGAATCCAACTTTGCTGGCTGATACATGTATTTTTCAATGAATTATAAATAAAATGAATAATGTAATATTAAATTACCTGGACCCATTCCATTTCAGTCTATGCTTTCACAGGCTAAGATAGGTTGCAATATGCATTCTAAATAATGTTAAACATTCCTGACTTTCACTGTTATTATATTTTCAACAAAGTACAGTTTGTGCCTGAACATTTTCCTCAGAAATTAGTCAAATGACCAAGTGTATATTATCTTAGCACACTAATTATAAACATGCATATGAGATATCAAAATGCACTGAACTATTAATTACCACTTCATTTTGACTTTTACTTTGTGATATTCAAATATTTAAATGCAGTGGTTGTTGTTTGTTTAGTTATTTAGAACTCACAGACTGAAAGCATAGCATAAAAATATAGCAATGATAATTCATTCATTTATCAAATTCCAGAACAAAATAATCAGATGTTAATATTTCTCTAAAGCTTTTAGAGAAACAGGGTAAAAAATAAAGTAATAATTATCAAATTAATATTTAATTTATGTGATTTTCCTCTCCCATTATTTCAAACACTTTATTGAAGCCATCGACCTTCCACATTTTTCATTTCTTTTTTTGGCATTAAGTCAAATCCTGTCCCTAGTAAACTAGAAACGTTTGATGACCTTCAGAACACCTGATTCACAACAATGGTCTAAGAAAATGGAAGGTTAAAAACTAAAGGTTAAAAACTAAATAATCTTTCAAGGTTAACATGGCCAGGAATGGCAGAAAATGAGAATCAAATGTAGATCAAGCCCATTCCCTTAACTACTACACAATCATGTCTCTGTTTAATGCATTATGTCATAATTATTTACTTATTGGTCTATAGCCACCACTAGTTTATAAACTCCTCAATAGCATGAACTATACCAAATTCATTCTTTTCTTATAATGTTGCCCAAGAGTATTTCAGTGATAGTTCATTCTTTGAGGAGTGAAGGCCTAGTCTCTGAGAGAGAAATGCTCTGTATATTCCTGCCCATTTACTCCTCCCTGACTTAGATCTTGGGACAAAGTTGACCATTTTTTCTCTGAATCTTGCCCATATCCTCCAGTGCAGTCCCATGTCTCAAATTCTGTCTGACTTGGGTTGACCCTCTGAACTCTTGATACCTCACTCTGCCTTCCTATTTGTACTTGTCCTCAGGCCTTTCCACCCCCAGCCTTTCAATATGGCCCAGAGTCAGCTCCTTCTCCTGTTGTTCTTTGTTCTACCACAATCCAGTCCCAACCAAAGGTTTATTGGAATGAGTTGTATACTATTTTCAACATTGTGAAAAAATTATTCTATATTTCTCCCAGACAAGCTTCAATTTCTATGATATTCATGTGATGATTTGTTCTGGTTGAATGTTTTAGATAAGGTTTTGCTGAGTGAAACTACAAAGGTGGTTTTGTTTAAAGCTGCCCCATTTCTCTTTATTCTGTTTCCCAAAGGTCAGTTAAATATGTGTCCTCAGAAATTTGAAAGTTACCACAAGCAAGTTTAGTCAGGACTCTGGGCACTTATCCCAAATGGAAGTCTATTTGCTAGCTTCAGTTGTTTTCCCCTTCCTACAAAGTCCTTAAGCTTTAGGCTAATAGCCACTTTTGTGCTTCAGTCTGCTCATCAACTAAGACAATAGCTATCATCATTTGTACACCAATTTTCTAAAATATTAGACTGAATTAGCTCAGAGTTGAAGAAGAAAGCTTTTAGTTCTGCTTTGTAAGCTGTATGGCTAGAAACATGCACATTACATTATTCATTTAAGCTTGTTTCTAGCACAGCTCTGGGATATTTATCATTCCATATTCTCAAACCTACACTTTTGTTTTATTTTCCAAAGTAACAAAACAGCATTATATGTAATGAATGTCTTACCAGACTCTGAAACATATTTCTTAAATATGATTAAGTGAGCCTAATTCCCTTATAAGGATCTCTAAAATTTATCCTCTGCCAGTGACTCATTTTCATTTCTATATTAAACATGGAAAAATTTTATTCCAGAAACTGAAAGTACGTATTAGTTACTCATTTATTTATTACAAGTATGCCTTAAACCACAGAGATTTAGGATTCCAACATTGGCAATCCATATAATTAAGTGTGGAAAAGCCTTCTAAATCCAAATTATGATACAAGAGCATACTGTTGATAAATAGATCTCTCTAGCTCTTCTGTAACAACTTGTTACCTTTCTTACATCTTTTTATGTTCTTCATCTTTTCTTAAATGATAGATAACTCACCTAAAATGCCAGCCCCACCATTTATTAATTGTGAAATCTTGAGCAAGTTATTAAAACCGTGTGCCTTAATTTTTTTTATATCTGAAAAATAGGCCGAAGGAGGAAGCACCAACCTATAGAAAGATTAAAGAACATAATACTTGCGCTATATAAAACTGTTTATTCAATAAATGCTACTTTTTATGCTATCAATAGCATGCTGCCTCCAGATCATGAAAGAGTAAAGTCTGATGTGTTGCTCCATTTCATTGAGCATAGTTTAATATATTCTCGATCCTTGTTTTTTGTTTTATCTCTGCAGGTAAATATCATCCTTCTCAGACTGAAACTAATACCGCCATCTTTTGACAAGTTTATTTACCTCTAGACTTTCTTTTGTCTGAAACTTCATGCATTCTGAGATCATATCAACATGCCTTAAAATATCACTTCAATTAATATTTTTCCCTAACACTTCTGATTAAATGCCTAAAACATATAAGAGCAGAAAAAGGGATGTACGTCTTTTTACTACCGCAGTATTTTGTAGTGTGAATTATGAATGTAGTATGAAATGTGATCAACAAACAATTCTCTGTGATATTCACTCTCTCCCTGAAAATACCCTGAGCTTTGCCAAACTCACATGCCTTTCCTCACAAAATCTATCTTGCCAAGAATACCTTTCCATATCTTTAGAGATATCCAAGTTCTTCCTATTAGTTAGCTTCAGAGAGAAGGGAGTCCTATTTACTTAATCTCCATGTTTCCTTATATACTACCCCAAAGGTGGAAAATTAAATGGGTTGGTTTTATCATAACATATATGTGATGGGCCACATATATTTAGTAATCCATGTCTTACAGGAAGGCATGTAAATAATCAGGCAGACTAAGCACTCTCCACTCTCTACTTTTTCCTTCTGGCCCTAAAGGATGTGGTCTTTACAAGCAATAGAGAATATGATTTGAGACTTAGATTTAAATTTAGAGCTTGATATATGTGATACAGACCTATCTCTGTACTTTGATTGTAGAATACTGAGGTCAAAAAGAGCAGATAATGCAGTTTTTAACAGAACCAGACCCAACTTTATAAAGTATTATGTTGCCTTATTTTGAATCATTATGCATCAATTCCTTAGAAAATTCCTTGAAAGTGTGATTAGGAGAGGATTCATGGATTCTGGATTCACTGGTCAAGATATTTTAACAATAGTATGTAAGTGTTACTCTATAATTACCCCTTTACCTATTATTGTAAGCATGTGGCATGGCCAGAATTAACCAAATTTGAAATAAATTGCCCCATCTTTTAAGATTCAATAGAAATCCAACATGATGACTCTCACAGAGAGAGAGGATCATCCCTTTTTACCACCATCTCTGGTAGTAATATACTGAGCCAAATACTTTACTCTTTTTTTTGACTCAATATATTATGTGATTTATGCATAAATCATACTTCTCATTTCAACAAGTCACCTAAGTCCAGCAAAAATAAAGTTAATAAATAAGTATTTCAAAGATTTAAAAAAATATATGTAGCCTTTACTACATAATAAGACTTAAGGTCCTCACCATGCTATCATTTTTTTTTTAATTTTCCTCAAGGGTGGGAGTGAACACATATTATACAGAAGGGCCATTAGTGTCCTTGCTTCCCACAACCACATAATGCCAACTTAGACATCACTGCCAGTATATTATTGCCTGGTTCATGGTGCATCTTCCCATCATGTTTTTAAGGAGCTTAAATGCCTACTTTATGAATTGCCATAAAGACCTTAATATTACAGCTCTTTTTATCTGACTACTCCTTTTCATTTAATTCTGTTGTAAAATATGCAATAGAGTTGATCAGAAAACAAATGGTGATTCTATAACATCATTTTCTGCAAAGAATATATTTCCATTGGCTTGAAGTCAATTACCTCCAAACTCAGGGTGAGTTACATTCCATCTAGTTTCATGCCCAGGAAATAAAGGGGCAAATTCTATTCCTATAATTAACTGAGACCACATCTGTGAGGTCATCTTTCAGCACCTATTTTTGTAGCATAATTCCTTCAAAGGTACCTCACACTAATATAATTTCTTTATTTTGCTCTATCATAAGCTAACATACTCAAATTCCTTACAATAAGCACAACAATAGGCTCTACCCTGGGACCATTTAAACATGTGTATATACATTTAACCTCTCCAATTAAAGTGTGAGATCTTCCAACACATAGGTTGTGTCTAATAATATTAATCCCCTTTAGTGTTGGAGGGGTACTCTTTTCTGACTATGTATTTATTTTGTTTCCAAGGTAGAGGCAGTAAATGTCTTCCTCCCTAAGCCCAAATTTCTCAGCCACTTACCTAATAACTCTGCTTAGATGAATTATGAGCTTCTCAAATCTAATACCCAACTTCAAACTCTGGTTTCACAAGACCTCACTTTCCTCTTATTCCCAAACAATTCCTCTCAGCATTGGCTTGTCCAAGTTTATTCAAATGACCTCAACATTTATACACTGCTTAGGTCAGAGATATGAATCTCATCCTGATTCTTTCCACTCCTTTATCTTTCAGATCCAATATAATATTATATTATGTTCATTCTATGTACAGATAGATATCAGCTCCATGCATTTCTTGCCATCTCTATTTTCTCCTCCTAAGTTCAAACCACCTTCCTCTTTCCCTTGAACTACCATAATAGACTAGTTATTGGTCCTCTTATGTCCCTCCAATTAATTGCCAAACAATAGCCACAATCTTTTTTTCAGTGTAAATTATGTCACTTCCCTCTCATGCCCCTCTTTTATTGTTAATATTCTTCAATGGCTTCCCATTGTACTTCAGATAAAATCCAAAGTTTTACCAGTACCTAGAAGACCCTGCATTAGCTGCCTAATTATAGTTAGCTCTTATATTTCTCGCCTTCATCCATCTTACTAAACCCAATATGGCCTTAATTCCTTGGGCATGCCATGCTCTTTTTAGAGGCTTCCACAATTAACACACTAAAAAAACACACAAAAACCTGAGTCTTCCACTCTGATGTGAAAATCTAGTCACAGGTGATTGGGATAAACTTGAGATAAAAGGTTTTAGGGGTAAAGGGATTAAAATGAATACTGAAAGCAACTTTATAATTATACATGTTCATAAATTCAAAATGGGATTACAAGGGTATGTCTTCATATTAGTGGTTTTTAAATGTGTAATTAGCAAATCCTGGTATATATAAGGTTGGTGTTTGTTATATAATCAAATATATTGCTTTAATCTTAGTACTTATTGATTAGTATATATCTAAAACTGGAACAATTCATTTGGAACAGTAACAATCTTTCCCTCATGTTTTAATAAGCAATATAAGTTTTTAAATATCAGCACAATTTTCCTCTGATTTGGAAGTCCAAAGTCAAAAAGAAAATATTATAATCTCTAATTGACACTCTTCCAGAATAAACCAAACTTCATATTAACGCATGTAGCATTTACCATTTGGAAACCAATTATTTACTATAAAAAGAAAATATAAGGCAATGATTTAGAAAGAGGCAAATTCACAGAGATAGAGCTGCCAAAATCAAATGGTAGGAGAAAGCTAGCTCCCAGGGGCTCCTGCTCTGTGTTTCAGTACCTCATCACTGGAAATGCTATCCAGCAATTTCACATTACTTGTAGATAACACTTAATAATCTGGCTGATGGCCAGTTTTAGAACTACCTCAAAAGCACAAAAGTGCTCTGACCTGGACAACTTTGATGAGATCACATAACAACTTACACTAAGGAAACTAAATACAGCCAGAGATTTCCAATAAAAATACAGCATTCATTGCAAGGCATCACCAAATCCAGCTTCCTGGAGAGCATTTTAATAAATAATGAAACAGGAACATGCATCAGGAAAACAGGCCTGGAAGTCTTCTATAGACATTCAGTCAGAATATGTTTCCATGTGATGTCAAGCAGTTATTGGGGTAAACTCTTCATATTTTACAGTTTGCTGAACAGGTAATAAGGAAAGCCATTAACATGTGAAGCTGATGAAGTCCATTAAAACTGATAAAACAAAAATAACACACATGAAAGTTAGTTGTCTTTTTCTAGAATTTTTTTGCATATTGCCCTTCAATATTAAGTAATTATTATGCCAGATATTGTGTTTGGTGCTGAAAACATGACAAATGAGATAAAAATCCACTTCCTACAGAAGCTACCTGTCTAAAGGAAAGGAATTCATAAGTAAATCAGAACTAATGTAAAAATTGACGTAAAAGAGGAATACCAAGTAAACAGGAAAGGAATTCTTCACACAACTCAACTACCAGTAGAGAAAGTATGTTATATGTATGGGGTGAAGAGGGGAGTCTTGGTGGGATGCTATCTAAAGGACTTCAAGAGAAATTAATGTTTGAACTTACTTTGGAGAGAAAAAGAGTTAGCCAGGAAGCAAGGGGCCTTTCCTTAGGAAAGTGATGCCCTTAGCTGAGAACTAAAAATAATGAGCATATTTAGTTATCTAAGAATTGGCATTTATTAAGTCATGAATACTAGGTAATAATAAAAATTACAGCTAGTACTCATTGACAGTTTATTATCTACTGTTAAGGGCTATACATAGATAATTGCATTTAATCCTATGAGGTATATATAATTATTTTTCCATATTACAGATGAAAGACCCTAAGTTCAAAAATCAGAGACAGTATCTGATCTTGAATGGTCATTTAAAAAGTATGCATTTATTCTAGAAGTCCTTAGAGAACTGGAAAATACAATAATAGAAATGAATAATGAATAGGATAGAATCACCAGCACATTTGATACTGTAGAAGATAAGATCAGTGAACTTGATAATGATGAAAACTATCCAAAATGAAACAAAGAGGGGAAAAAGAAAAGTAAATACAAGCATCAGTGATGTTAGACAATAACCTATAGTTATAAAAAACAAATCGGTGAGTTCCAGGAGCTGGTAATTATACAACTGTATATATTTGTTAAAACTCATACAATGTACATTTAAAATTGGTGAATCTTACAGTTTACAAATTATATTTCAATAAAGATGATTAAAGAAAAAACTGAATAGTTGGTAACTCACCATTTGGCTTAAAAAGATTTTGCGACACATCTTATGGAAATAAAAAAAAATTGAATTTGTGTAATTCAAATAATAAGATTTAAGTAATATTAAAGGCAACAGAAACCTTGTTTCTCTAAATTTCACTTTTCAAATACATGTGAATGTTAACTTCTTTGGTGCCTCAGTATATCAAAGTCTTCTGGAGCTAGTATAGCACTCTTTATTCTACTATCCTCCAAATGACCTCTAAGTATATAGGACAAGACTGCACACATAGTGATCGTGTTCTCTATGTTAACTATTGCCAATGATCTAAATAGTCAATTACTACTACTACTACTACTATACTACTACTACTACTACTACTAATAATAATAATAATAATAATAGTTTCTATAAATCTAGAAAGTGTTATTGGAAACGATCCTTAACCACAATACAGTGCAAGAACTGGGTATTTCATTAAACTTTTAAAGCTGTAGTTCCTATAAATAAAAAATTAGCATTCAATGGATTTCCTTTATGAAGCATTTTATTGTAAAAAATAAAACTTTAAAATTAAAGAGTACAGGTATAATCAAATATAATAGATCTTTCCTTAAGCTAACCAGTAAAATTTATTGTAGTTCTGTGATACCATTAAACATTTACCCATTTTATTCTCACATTATCTTTCCTTTTCTTTAGGAAGAAGCACAATATTTTCTCTAAAAGGAACAAGGTGATACCACCTTTCTTGAAATTGCCAGCAAGTCATACCACAAAGGGCACAGAATGAAATATGTTCATTTTATTTAGACCTTACACACTGCTGCATGTTAAATGGATGTTAAAAATTAAAACAGAATGCCAAGAACATAAAAGGTTGACTTCTTATTTTATCATGCAAATGAAGTCTCATTTTAGATTTGGATATCAGTTTGAGAAACGTTTAAAGCCTAAATCTTTTATTACAATGAACATAAACTATCCATTGAACATTTCAGTGTATGGTCACAGACCAACTCTGACAAATAATCTTAACCAATCCCAAAATTAAATGAAGGAAAGAAGGGGAAGAAAATTAAATTACATTATTTTAAATGCATAATCTAAGTCATCGTTTCCAATACTTACAGAGTTTATAAATATCAGTGTTACCCTGATTAAGACTGAACTTTTAGGTAGAAATTACTGTTGTACTTTTTTAAAAGAAAAATACAGAAAATTATTTTCTTTTTTAAAATTAGATAATTTAGAGATGGTATTTCAATGCCATAAATAATTATATTTTTCTAAGCTACTATAATAACCTGTATCAAATGTCTCTGGAAGTTCTATCCCAGCTCAGAATTGGTAAAGATTAAAGGAACATTTGTATTTATTTTTAAAAATTAGTAAAATTTGAAGAAAGTATGGCGAATTTCACCACATGCCGTTGATACAAAATTTTGCTCTATACATAAGAGGAAACATTACTTTATAAATAGAATAGATTTACATCGAGATTACTTTTTCATATTAATGACAAATTAACTTTTTAATATATATCTTATTTTCACCTAAATAATTTCCAGGAAGAAATAGTTTTCCTTTCAATAAGTTAAATAAATTCAGTCTACTCAGTTTTCCTCTTCTAATGCTAACAAAAATTCTCAGCATCTTAAATATACTCAGGACTTAAATATTCTCAGGACCCTGGTACAGAAAATACTGAAAGTTTTTATTGAATGCATACTTTTTTTTCTCCAGGCAGATTAAAAACTACTGTCATCTGGAATTTTCTTTTTCATTTATAGTTACATTTATATGATCATCTACAAATCACTTTGAAAAATGAAATGAACATGATGCTTGGTTAAGATCATTCAACATGAAAGTCAAGCAAGAAGTTATGGGTTCTTCATGCCACTTGTTCAAGAAAGTAGAAAGTGAATTTTAGAATAGGCCCTATATTACCTGCTAACTATCAATAGTTAAGCTTCTCACCTATAAAATGAGGTATCTATTTACAATGACAGATGCTATAAAGAAACTAATCTGTCCCTGTCACTATTTTTTCTTAGGAATACTCACTTCAGCATGGTGATAGATGATGGTTACAATTTATAACAGAATTTGCAGTTATTAGCAACATATTTATAGACGTGAAGTGAAATGGCCCAGGATTTGTATCACAGTAGAAATGCTTTGCATACATTTATAACCTCCACATTTTGAAATTCATTTAATCCTCCACTGAAAACAGATCAATATTTCAATAAATTTAGCGGTATTTACTTACTAAAATGAGCCAAGTACATTTCCATTCTTGCAAATGAATCATAAAGTTTAATTCCATAATCTAACTTCTGAGCCTATTACATTGATCCTGAACATTTCATTGGCCTAAAATAATCAATGTTAAACTGTGTTTGTTCATGTGGATTTTAATGAAATATGAGGGGGGAAAATGTCAATTTCTTCCAGCACACATTTATTGAAGTTGAGTGTCAGCTTGAGAGAGCATCAGAAAGCTGAACTTATACCTTTTCAGTTGATATCATAGAGGGGCAGTCTATATGTGCTAATTATTTGTCCTTCACAGCAAGAAAAAGGCCAAGACTAGTCACTAATTCTGCAAATGACATTCAATAATAGGCATGATAAAATATAAATTAATAATAAGACTACAGAAACAGTACCTAGCAAGACAAAATATATCTCGAGTTATTTCATAGCAACGCAAAGAATACTGAATATAGACCACTGGTCTGTATTCTATGCAACTGGAAAAAACCTCCAAGCGGAAAGGAGAAAATCTGGTTTAGTAAATTGCTCATCTCAGGTAACAAATCAAAATTCACATTATGAAACTGCAAATTAAAGCAAATTTTCCCTATTGTTTCTGAAATTTATCCTTCATAATATTACAAAGATAAAAATAATTTTGCATGAAACCAAACAGTCCTTCCAGTCCAATATTTAGTCTCCAAAGAAATGATTTGGGCAATATGTATGTTATCCTTCATCACTTCATCCTCATATTTAGGGATGTGAAATGAGATCCCACACTACCCTTTAATAATGTTTCAGAGGGTTTCTATCCATGGATGTAGTTATTTTAATTAAAATATGAATCCTTTTAAAAAGTAAAATATCATTTGACATTACAATGTATATAGAAGATAAAAGCAGAGCCCCTTTCCTAGAAAGGGAGGTTCTGGGCCTGGCTTCCTTTGCCCAGGCACCTCCTCAGTGCACAGGACTCCCTGAGGCACCTTTGTGATACCTCAGAGCTCTAAAAAACAAAGCTTGCAAAACACGGCATGCACCTCAATCCATGTACCTAAATCCTTTGGAAGTCGACTTCTATTTACTCCAATTCAAGAAAGGTAAGACAAGTTTCCTCTGTCTACATGAGTACAGAAGTATTTCCTTTAATTTGCCTTAAAACCCTAGTTTTCAAATTTTAAAGCTATCTCTTAGTTCTCTAAGTCTCATAAACAGGTAACTAACTGCCTACTAAGGACCCTTATATGAATGTCTCAAGGGCACCTCAAATGCAACATATCCAAGATGAAACTTATTTTCTTAGTAAAGAGCACTATCACCTATACAAAAGCTTAAGCAGAAAACCTGGAATCATCTTGACCAACGACCTCTCACTTATCCCCAATTCACAACCATCTCTTAAGCTATGCCAACTACTCTTTCTGAATCTTACTTTCTCAAATCTATCTACTCTTCCTATTCTCATCTCTACTGACACTAAACTGGTTCCAGCTACCATTATGTCTACCTCCAAGCTACTGCAATAACTTCCCAACAGGACTTCCCTCCAAACCAGTTTTCTGATTTTCTAATCTATTTTCTCACACAGCTGTTAGTTATGACCTTAGGGCTTCCCTGTTTACAATCCTTTAGTGGTGTCCCACTGTTTTTAGAATTAAAAGCAAAACTCTTAATATAGCCTAGAATGATCTGACCATACCACTAGCTTCCTTGTTTTTGCCCTGCAGCAATATTAGCATTCTCTCAGTCTCTCAAATGTGTCAGCCCTCCTTGTTCCAGGGCCTTGACACAGATAAAATCAAGTCATCTATTTACGTGCTGTCATATCATTTTGGATTAGAAGCATTTATTACAATTGTAAATCAACATGCAATTCTCTCTTCAAAGTTCATGTTCCATGTTGGCTCTGGCTCACCCTCACATCCCATCACATAGCATAATGTCTTGCACAAAATACAGGTCCACAGGTCTCTATCAATTGAATTAGTAAATGATAATCTGGAATTTGGAGTGGAATATGACCTAACTTTCATTTTATTTTTGTAGACTTTTGACAAGATTTAAAACTCTGACTCCTTTTAGTCTCTTTTCAAGAAGCAGATCAGGTTCATTTTAGATTCTGAAATTGCTCTTCTCTCCTTCTTTTCAGCTTCGTTGTCTTTAACGAGGTTAAGGAATATCTAGAATCATACAGACACATGTTTTCCTTGTCCATATGATGTCATCCATATGTACAAAGATTCTACTAAAAATGATTATGGTTTGCATTTGTATTTTCAAAGGTATTACTGATAAGAGTTTGACTCTTCCATATCCTTTTAAACATCCAGGCATAACAATACTATTGAAATTGATAAGCATTACAGAAAAAGAGGACTGTTAGCAGAGGTCTATGTATTCAGGTCACTAAGTTTTGGCAGAGACCATATTCTCAGATCCCTAACTCCCTCAAATAACAGTGAATCTATTTTTAATTCATTCCTGGATATTTAGTTGTAAGTGCCTCTGGTTCACTTACAGATATTGATCTGTTCAAAAGCAAGGAAGCCTTTGCCACATTAATTTTTGATCCTCTGCTCCTCAGCAACCTGGCATATTAAATAAATGTGTCTAGATAAATTACTGACAAGATTTATGAAAATTTTGCTATTTAAAGTTCAAAATCATTGATTTGGGGTTATTCATTAAAGTAAATATAAATTAAATTGCTTATTTTTTAAATTTTGGTATGAGCTTTCCTTGGATGGCTAAGCTAATCTACATTTAAAATAACGAAATAATAATAGCAATAACAGTCATTTCAGAGCATTTATTATATTCTAATTTCTATGTAATTTTTTCCTGAAGATATAATTTAATCTTAATCCTATCAAGTAGGTAATATATTACTGTATTATAATTATCCCTGTTTAATAATGAGAAAACTAAGATTTAGAAAGCTAAGATACTTATCAAAGGTTACGCGAAGCAAGGTAGCAAAGCAAGAATTCACACCCAGGCTGCCTGACTGCAGAGAGAGAGAATGATTCAAGCATAACTTCACAGAGTCTCAGCTATAGAGTAAATGTAGGGAGCCTCCTCAGCATTTGGTCCTCTCACTACCATCTTCATCGTGTAGGAAAAAGATTGAAAGTTTCTGACTCTGAGAAGCAATAGTGCCAGTGATTAAGCAATAGCTTAGGGAGTTTAGAGACAATAATTTGTCTTCTTACCTTGAGAAATCTAGTTTGTATTAAATTCACTACTACATTTGTAATGTTTTACGAAGTATAGATATAATCACTGACACAACATTTTTGGAAAATCCCTGAAATCCATTTAGCTTGGGGATAATTCAGGCATGAATAGTAAATTAAAAGAGAAAGTCTATAAACAAACAACAGTAATTAAAGGCAGTATTTTAAAAAACTACAATAATTCCCAGGTTTGAGACATCTTATTTCTCTAGAGGAATCGGGGAAGACTTCAATAAGAAAGGTATGAGTGTAATCATCAAGAAAAGTAGTAAGTTCAGAAATTGGACCTTACATTTACAATTTGAATGTGCATATGAATAACTTGGAAATATGGTTAATATACAGATACTGATTCAGTTGGTTTGGGTGGTACCTAAAATTTATTTTTCTAAAACACTCCCAGGTGATACTGAGGTTACTGGTTTAAGGAGAACACTCTGAGTAGCAAGAGGAGTCTCAACATATATGAGCAAATCTACAAGGCAGGAGAGAATCATATATATTTTGAAGAATAGTCAGTATCATTCTTTCCCTGGAGAAACAACAGATAGGAAGGAATATTTAAACCAAATTATGGAGGGCCCTGAATAACCATTTACTACGCAGATTTTATTTCAAGTACAATACCCGTTTTCAAGGCTTTCTCAGAGAAAAGTATTCCTTCAAAATGACAAGAGCAATATTTTAAAAAGCTTAAGAATAAATGATAATTAAGTTAAGGCTGCCATGCCCTCTATTCTTGGAGAAAGCAGGGTTAATGACACTAAAAAAAAATTATTTAAATTATTTCAATACTTTATTCTAACTAAAGCTCTAATTTATGTCAAATACACATTCACATCAATAAAATTTTAAAGTCTAATCTCATACTACTTTAAATCAAACATTGAAGATTGCCAATTAATATTTTTTGCATGTTATTCATTTTTTACCAAAAATGTTCTAAAAAATATGCAAACATCAAACGCTTTGCAGCAATTAATTACATAATAGCACAGGATTAAATATATTTACTACATAACTTATTTTAAATACTCAACATAAGAGATTGGCAGAAAAACTCATTTTTACAATTAAAATTAAAATGAACTCCCCTTGTTTTCCAAAATGAGCTATTACCTCAAACGTTTATCATTGGTTTCAAATGTTTTACTCACTCAACTCACATGATTTCAACACATCTTATTTTTACAGCAGAATTATTTTACTGGTTTAATTAAAGTAATATAAATATTATTATCTTGATAAATTAATATCTGATTAGCTTGGGGAAAAATCTAGTTTAGGTATACAAGACATCCAGGTTTTATGAGGCTTAAAACATTAATTTTGGAAGACCTCTTTACAAAAAATACAAAAATTGAAAATGACTCATGATCATTCAGGATTCTAAATCACTTGTACACATTCGGAAGCTTAATGGTAAACAAAGTTAAGATTAGGAACTGCAGAGCCCACATTGCATTATATAGTCAATTGATTAGTTAATTGATTATTGGGTGCCTATTATGTTTCAATACTATATTCTAATACTATAGAATTTAGCAAATACTCTTTTAGGCACTGAATCAAACAAAATTTTCATATTCATGGAACATATGTTCTAAAGGTGGGAAACACAATAACATAAATAGATAAGACAAATTCAGAATGTATAAGAAGGAAATAAGGTAAGGGCTATGAAATTAAAATAGCATAAGAAGATAGAGAACAGTTTAGAAGTGACTATTTCAGCTGAAATGGTCAGAGAAGGTATGTAAGGATCTGATGTTTAAACTGAATTCTTTAATGATGAGGAAGAGGCAGCCAGGCTAAAAGGGATTTTTATCCACAGACGAGAGAGGAGGTGATCAATAAATAGTTGTTAAAATGTTAAATGAATAAATCTGATGCAAAGTATTTTGAGTAAAGTAGAAAAGGCCTTGAGATGAGCATAAGTTTCAATTTAGGAGACTGGAAAGAAGACTTGTGTGCAGAGAAAGGAAAGTTATGAATGGTAGATGAGGTTGGAGAGGTGGGGGGCCAGATCACATATATCAGTGGTTCTCAGGACAGGTTGTACATTAAATCAACCAACTGAAGAATTTTACAAAGCACCAATAGCTAACACCTGCCAGAGTCAGTTAAATCAGAAGAGGGAAGGGAACCTGGTGTTCAAACAGAATCATTGTTTTCAAACCCTTCAGGTGAATCTGATGTGCATCCAGTACTGAGAACCAATGATCCATAGACTTGAAGGCACAGTAAGAATTTGGGTTTTAGCCTATCAGCCATGAGAAGGTTAGAATCAGGGGGGAATCAATAATGCCATCAAGATATATAGTGTCTTAAATTAAGATTCAAAATGAATTCTTTGCTCGAATTCTTCTTGTTTTTTTTTCTATCTAATTTGTGTATTTTTACACCCATAATGACACAGTCATATGCAAAGCAGAGAATGGCACAAAATTTTTTCTGTTCTTTTTAATGGTGATATCTATATATTATACTAATCAAGAATTCTGACAGTTTCTCAATTATCATATAAAAAATTATATTCATTTTCATTCATCTAGACTACTTTAATTACAAAGATCTAGGAGGATTAAGCTGTCAAAATCAACTTCTGCTTGTACATAGCTCCAATTCCCTTGGATCTTCTTACAGTAAAAGAATAGAAAGCTTGAATCAGTTCTCTCTCTAAAATCTGAATTTTCTGGTAGCTCTATGATTTCTGGAAAGCAAGGCAGGAAGAATACCTCAGTTGTTCCAAGACCAATTTCCATGCTTCCTTTTCTCTGCCACCTTTTCCCAATTCTCCATACTCCTTATGTACATTTTTTTTTTTCATAGCACTTATACCTCTAACATATTGTATAGGTTGTTTATTCATTTCCTCTATTTATTGTCTATCCTCCCAACTAGCAAGCAATCTTCACAATAATTTTGTCTATTGTGTTTACTCCTGTATCCCAGTACCAAGAGAAGTACCTAGCACACAGTAAGTACTCCTTAGATATTGAAAGAAGGACTGAAAGTGAATGTGGTCATTATTTCTATTTTCAAGATGAAGAAAATGAGGCTCACAGTGGCAAATGAATTGTACAAGGTCACAGCTTTAGGAAATGACAAACAGGATTAAAATGAAGATCTGTCTCATACTACAGTCCAAGTGTTAACCAGTATACACTAAATATTTAGTAAAGCATTTAAAGCTAAGACTAGAACTTTGTTCTGTGTTAAGACTCTAGGCAGCCTCTAGTGCCAGAGTAAGGAGTTATGACTTTGAGCTGTCATTAGTTCTAACTTATTGAAGGACACTGAGCAGACAAGTAACATTATCAAAGTAGTATTTCAGGAAGATTTATCTTCCATCTGTGTGGAGAAGAGATTAGAAGGAGAAAAACATCAAGGCAGCAAGGTAGTTCATAGAAAAAGGCACAATGTCAAGATAATTTCAGGAACTAGGCAAATTAAAAGTCTATAAATCACTGGTAACAACAAATTATTCTTCAGCTTTGATATGTGAATCTATTACAAATGTTCATTCACCAAATGTTTATTGAGGGTATGCAATGTTCATAATAGTCATCAACAGACAACTTAACGATCTTTAAAAAACCACTATAAAGTAAAAGTAGGAAAGGATATTCAAACTAGATAGAACTTTATTCAGTCACTAAATGTTGGTTCTGTACCTGACCTATGAAAGACACTCTTGTAGATAATTTCCTGAGTCATAGGTGGGTCTTAAGTCTTGAATACACAGTGCCCTTAGTAAGAACAATAACAAAAATTGTACATAAGTATCCTGAAAATAAAGAGATTATAATGGAAGAAGTTTAAATAAGATAGTAAATGAATTGAGAGGAGAAAATGGTTACCTCGAGGTTGGAATTGCAGAAATCTTCAGTGAATTACTAGTAATTAAGCTATAAAATATATTCCACCAAAATACATCAAAAATGGAATGCTAATAGATTTTGGGTAATTCTTTGTAAACACCAGTAACTTTTAATGATATTGGGCGTTGAAGATATAATGATAGTGATGCATTTTAGGAAGGCAGGGTTGTAAACTGTACAAGTCCATTTACAGTCACTGTAATTTCTAAATAGGACACTAAGTCAGACTCCTCAAAGTTCTCAGTAGGTTTAGTTTGGCCTCTAGGCTATTGACTATTAACCCTTCCATTATACAATCTATATTTTATTGGTTTATACATCTTACTTACATTAGATTTTACTTAGAAAATGTATTCTATGTCATTGAGATTTTTGAGAAGCTGGAAAATAGATTACTCCTAAGACTGTTATCATCTTTAAAACTCAATGATTATCTTTATATTGTTCTTTTCATTTGTCCTTTGTCATATAAATACCAATTCTAAAATGTTATATAATATGAATTCTATCAATGAGGCCACTTCATAGATTATCTTGAGTGCTTTATACTAGTAAATTTTACTCTGTATACTTACTCTAAAGAGTTACACAAACATAACATAGCTTCTGGTTCATTTGTAGCTCCGTTTGTCATGAGAAGTGAGAACTTCAGATTATGAAATATAGCAATCACTATAGTATCCTGCTTACCTAAGTTGGTAAAAAATTATATATTCTCAATATTTCTTTTTTTTCTAGCATGGTGATTTTCTAAAATATGTATTCATATTTTCATAGAACTCTAAGTTATTTTATTTTTATCTTGATATTAAAGTTAGAAAAATGGAGAAGTGTATGTGTGGTAGCATCTTGAACCAGGGATAAAGACTTCTTACATCACCTTCAATATCCTGACTGAATTACTTTGCTATTTGGGATATGCTATGTTTTCACTCTTTCTGTACTTTAATGACTATGGATCATTTGTAAAAAAAATTAAATGATTAAGGTTGTATTTGCTTCCTAAGGCTGCCAAAACAAACTACCACAAACTTAGTGACTTAAAACTACAGAAACATATTCTCTCACAGATCTGGAGACCATAAATCCAAAATCAAGAGGGCCACACTCCATTCAGAGGTTCTAGGAAAGAATCTTTCCTTACCTCTTCCAGCTTCTGGAAACCACTCCTTGGCTTGTGGCAGTATACCTCCATCTTCATGCAGTCTTCCTCTTTCTGTGAGTCTCTGTCTGCTCCTTCTCTTATAAAGACACCAGTCATTGCATTTAGGGTCCACCCTAATTCAGTATGAACTCACCTTAACTAATTACATCTGCCAAGATCCTATTTGTGAATAAGGTCACATTCTGAGGTTCTAAAGGTACATGATTTTTTTTCAGACACTATTCAACCCATTACAGTGATTATAGAGTATTCTACCAATTTGTATAAAATATGAACTATATTGGCATATATGATGCATACAATCTAATTAACATTATAAAATTATGTGAAAAAAACAAGTATTGATGCTTTCAGCTGTTGGAAAACCTATATTTGAAAATTTAATGCTTTCTTTATGTATTGATCATGTTTAACACTGTATATGTTCCATATAGATTTCTAGTTAGATTCTTGAAATGATTCTCTCCAGCGGTAAATTATTTCTGGAACAAAAAGTGGAATCCTTTCATCAGGATAGCATCAAGCAAGTAATTGCCTGGTATTCCTTCTCTCCTTCACACATCTGATGTGCCAAGCACCTCTAGGCATAGAAAATATAGCAGTAAACTAAATAGACTGGCATTACTATTGTTAGGAGTAAAGGAAGAAAACAAAAATAATAATAATTTAAACAAGTAAAATATATGCCAGGTGGTGAAAAGTGCAGTGGACAATAACAAAGCAGAGAAGAAGGATAGTGAGTGCGGGGATAAGAAACAATTTATATTTTCAAATACTGTGGCCATGGAGGCCACCCTCCATCACCCACATTTGAGGAAATACCTGAAAGAAGGGAGAAGGGAAAAAATAAGACAGAAAGAAAACTGGAGATAGAACACTGGAGATAGAATATTGACAAGAGTCAGTAAGTGCAAAGGCCCTGAGGTGGAATGATGCCTAGCATATTCCAAGAATAGTGAAAACACCAGTATGAATAGAGTAGCATGAACAAGGGGAGGTTAACTGAATTTGAAGTTGGCGATGACTTAAGCACATGTGGTATAGATACTTGTTAGGCCATTTAAGGATTTTAACTTTGACTCTGAGTGACAGAGAGCTAACACAGTAGTTTGAGCAGAAGAATCATTTTGGTTAATCTATTGAAAATAGATTATAGGTGAACAAGGGTAGAAGCAAGAAACCAGTGACTTGGTGAGAAGTATTTGAATTTTGAATATATTTTGAAGAAATAATAAATATGATCTGCTACTACAGAATGTGAGAGAAAGAGAAAAGTTAAGAATGACTAAGATTTTTGATTTTAGGAACTGGAGTGCCAGAGCTTCTAAAAACTGAGATAGAGAAGACTGCAGGTAGGAAAGCTTTTTGTGGAATATTAAAAGGTCAGTTTCAAACACAGCAAGTTTGAGATGTCTCTTAGAATCTAAAAGTATATATCAAGTAAGCCTTGGTTGTAAGTGTCTAAAAATTAGGAAAATGGTATGATGTGAATATATAAATTTGAAAGTTGTAAAATTATAAAATATATAAAGCAATGAGATCAGATTGCATGAGATCACTAAAAGAGTATAAATAAAAAACAGATAAATCCAATCCCATTTCCTGAGCTACCTCAACTTTAAGAAGTTAGGTGAAAAGACAGAACCTGCAGAGGAGATTGAAAAAGAACAGTCAATTAGGTAGAAAATTGGGAGAATGTGATATGCTCTAAGACAAATAACAGAAGTATTACAAGGAGATAGGAATGATTTGCTGTTTCAGATGTTATTCATAGTCAAGTAAGATAAAGGTTGATACCTAACCACTGGATTTAGCAAGATGGAAGCTGTAAGTGCTACTCATAAAAGTATTTTTGGTGGATTAAATACAAGTTTGCATTTAAGAGAGAGAACAAGAGAGATAATTCAAAACAATGAGTACAGAAAATTCTGTCAAGATAATTCTTAACTTCCTCATAAAGATGTCTGAAGAGTAAATGATATAGTGCATTGTGTTTTGAGAGTAAGGCTTGGCATATAGTAGACAATAATAAGTGGTAGTTCTAATGATGGTGAAGATGTTTATTATGATGCACACAAACCTTCTAATTCTACAAGAGTGCCAATTTCCTCAAGAACAATTTTTCACCTACAAGAATCTATCTTCTGAGATTTAGTTCATATCTCATATGATAAATAAGTAGAATTAAGCATGCCACTGATAGGTATATTAATAATGAAATAAATTACAACTCTTAAAGACAGAGAGAAAACACTACATGACAGCAAATAATGAGAATAGTATGAATACAAAACTAATTAAAGAATGAGTTTTAATATTTTTATCCTTTTTTAAATGCCAGAAGGAAATGTTTAAACAAATTATAATGTATTAGATAGAATAATGTACAGCCAGTAAAACTGTTTTAAGAAATATTTAATGACATGGGAAAATGTCTAAAATATATATTCAGAGAATTAAAGCAGAATATAAAAAGAAAATAATGCAGGATCTCTATTAGAAATATAAATAATAAACCAAAACTTAATTATAATAATCTATATGTGGTTGGCTTATCCTTTCTTATGTTCATCTACATTGAAAAGTATTTTTAAAAATATTGTGTTACTGTAAATCAAAAAAAGAATTAACCTTCCAAAGAAGGAATCACAAATTATATTTAAGTAATTTTTAATCATAAAAATATATGGTGTTTTTACTTTAAAAAATAAGGTTTTGATTTTAGAATTATTAGCTTCAGGTAAATTAGGGGTTTTGTGTACCAATGTCTTTTTATAGAGCCTTTAATGATTCCTAAAGCATTTTCTTAGTATATGTATTTAATCCTCAAAAGATAGAAAAAGTGAGATTCTATCTGGATCAGACTTTTAGTTAAGGCTAATCAGATCCATAATAAAAATCTAGATCTTGCAACCACAGCACCAGTATTCTTGCCACTATCCTGGTTTATCTCCAGTATCCCCACTCATTGTACCAACCCAATACGATCAGTATGACAGACCTATGAGGAAACATATTTGAATGTACTTCCAAAAAGTATGAAATAAAAATATAAAAGATACAGGTTAAAGTAATGCCAAGTATAATTTTTAGATTAATATTTGGCCACATTTCCACAACCTGATTCTATTTTGAAATATGTTGAGATCCAGTGATAAAACAATATTTTCCATTCATTTATCATTTTAGAAAATCAAATTGTTTAGATATAGAAGAGTAGGTGTGCACCAAGCCTCTTGTAAAGAAAGAGCATTTCAGGGGACACGACGAAAGACTAGAACTATAATGTTCATATCTCCAGATTAGAGCAGTCTGAAACCTGTCAAGTATTCTATCAGACAATATAAAATGTAATAATCAAAATAGTTTAGCTCTGGAATCTAATTTACAAGAAAAGTTAATGGAATCAAGTAAATAACTGATATAAAGACTTTATAGATAAGATTTTCTACATGTTAATTTTAATATTACAAACCAGTAATGAAAGGAAAGATATGTATGTCACAGTGACTAATTACTGAAAAAATATATCCCAATTATTAAACTAAAACGAAATACATATGTATCAAATCATTCCATGTGAAATAAAATTTAAAGACCAAAAAAACTCAAAGAATTTGTGATTACAAGGACCTCTCAATTCAGTCCTGAACAGGGTTTTTCCCCCAACTGTGGCCTGAAGTTTTATATTTATTTTCTTGTCCCTATGGAGTTTACTTGTACCACTAACTGTATCACAGTACAGAAACAAAATTTTAGCACCACATAGATCCTGTATTTGCTTAATGTATTCTACATCGTCTAATATATCACATCCTTTAAGACAAACTTCCATTTATTTTTACATTTCAAAAATTTGGACATAAAGGTACCATATACTTATACTCTATATTTAATGACATAATTTAAATCTAAGCACAATAAAATGTAAAAAGTATAAAAAAGAGAGAATTTGTGATTAGAAAATACTCTAATTAGCAAATGTATTTTAAATTAAATTATAAATATTGTCGTGAGGTAAATATTCTCATTTATTGATGATATGTGAAGAAGATTAATAGGCTCTCCAGGAAGTCATTAGAAATATCTATTAAGAGCCTTTTAAAATACATATGCCTTTAAAAAAATAAATCTCATAATCAAGAATCTAGCCAAAGAATATAATAAGCAACATTTTCAAAGATAATTTCCTAAAAATGTTTATAACATTATTTAATGGTAAAAAAATTAGAAGTAATCTATGTAAAAAATAAAAGAAAAGTAGTTAATTATAGAAATTATGGTACATATATACGATAGAATATTATGCAGCCATTAAAACCACATTTTGAAAAACTATCTCATGCAGGACGTAATGTTCATACTATATTGATTGAAAAAATTAAAATATTAAATTTTATTTTAGTACAATGCCAATTTCCGAGTAGAATTCTAGGTTATTTTTCTTCATTTTTATTTGTATTTTAAATTTTTCTACAATAAATATTTATTAATATTATTATCAAAAAATAAATAGTACTGTTTTTTCAAACATAATGAATTATATTAGATTTTTCATTTGCCTTAAAGTCAAAATGTCTAAAGAATATTTGGTTAGTAATATTTGGATTATTTTTAAGCTATATAACAAATTTTACATCAATTACAAATAATAGTCAATTAATTCTAGAAAGTAAACTCCAATCTTTATGGCCAACTCATTCATATAAGCAATAGAAAAATTTATAGGTGCATACTGAGAAATATTGCCTGAAAATGTCATCCTTATTTCTAAAATCCATGTCTTCCTTATCTTCAAAGAACGAGTATTTCTTGAACAGCTAGACTTTTATTTTGGAAAAAAGTAAACTTTATTCTCCCTATACAATAAACAAAAGTCTTAAAATTTTAAACATTAAAACCAAAATCTTCTAAAAGATAAAGCAGAAGAAAAAATCTTTTGTCTATGGCCATGCCACCCTGAACAAGCCCAATCCCATATGATCTCAGACATTAAGCAGGGTGAGGCCTGGTTAGTACTTGGATGGGAGACCACTTAGGAAGACCAGATGCTGTAAGTGTAAAAAATTTTAAAAATAAGGGATTGTAAGCTGACAAGGTCTTTGCAATCTGTGAGGTCAACCAAGGGTTGCCTCCCCTAAAAAAGAAAAAAAAGAAAAATCTTCACAACTTTGGCAGAGGCAAAGAATTTTTAGATAGGACACCAAAAGAACAATAAAAGAAAAGAAATAATACATTGGACTTCATCAAAATTAAAAATCTCTGCTCTTTGAAAAATACCATTTTAAAAAATTTAAAGCAAGCCATGTACTAGCCAATTACAAAATAGGGAAAAGAATTTGACAGATACTTTATAAAAGATTGGCCAAAAAAGATGAAAAGATGCTCAATATTAGTAGTTATCAAGACATGCAAATTAAAACCACAATGAGATATATTTACAAATTCACTAAAATGGCTAAAATTAAAAACAGTGGCTATGAAGTGTTGGCCAGGACATAGAGTAACTAGATGTCTCCTAGTTCACTGATGGGAATAGCAAATAGTATAACAACTTGGGAAAACATACTGGTATTTATCTTACAAAATTAAAATATACTCAGTACATGACTCAGCACTACCACTCCTTGATATTTACCCGAGTTGTAAAAACATATGTCTACACAGACTTATGTATGAATGTAGCAGTTTTATTCAAAACAGCCAATGAAAGAACCCAAATGTCCATAACAGGTTGAAAAGATAAAGAAATGTAAAATACAGATATAAAAGAATACCTCTCAGCAATAGAACTACTGATACACTTAACATGATGGATTAATTTCAAAACGCTTATGGTGAGCAAAAGTAGCCAGACACACAAGAGTTCATAGTGTATACTTCCAAATAGATTTTCTATAATGGGCAAAATTACCAATAGTCACAAAAACCAGATTAGTGGTTGTCTGCAGATGCAGTGAAGGAACTGACAACAGTAATTGAGGAAACATTTTGGGGGGGGGGGCAGATCTTCATTGTGAGGATGAACCCTGGGATTCATTTGTCAAAACTCATTAAACTTTACACTTAAATTGGAGCATTATATTTCAATAATATTTATTTTAAAATAATATTTCTTAACCAGCTACTATCCTCAATTATTCCCAAAGTTATATTTACATACAACCTCATTTATTGACTATGTGCCCTATTCTACATCACCTTATTCTGGTAATTTCCTATTTTGGTTTTTCATTTTAAAAACTTTCCAATATTACTTTTTAATATTCATTTTCCATCATGTCTATTTTTCCCATCTTCTTTTCACAGATGAATTAAATATACCACATACCCACATCTTTCTTAAAATTCCTCAGTCTAACTTTCATAAATGTTCCTGTATTGACTATATGTATTGATTCATTCCATCTATCCCACACGATATGCCTGCTCCATGTAGAGCTCTCTTCAATGATAGCATTACCACATGTCAATATACAGTGATCTTATATGTCTCTGCATCACAAAGACAGTATATAAATCCAACACAAGGCAGAAAAGGAGAAAAGATATTCCCTTGGCTATAAATTTGCCAATTTAGGCTGTAAGCCAAATTTTATGGGCCAATAAAGAACAACAAAAAAAAAGTTTAGACTGTATAAACAATAACATCAACAAAAACTTTTGCCATGATAATTAAGTTATTTAAATTTCTTAATCATCAACCTAAACTGGATACTCTGTAATCATCAGAACATCTGAAAAGTGCCAAGCTGATCATGCATTCATTGTTCATTCATTCAATAATTATTAATTGAGTACCCAGTATGAGATATGTACAATTTTAGGAATTGAGGACAAAAGTGGACAAAACTCACAAAAATTCTATCTTAGCCACTTGTCTCTGCTGCAACATAGCTCTTTAGTAACAATGATTTCCAGTAATTAGAGATCAAATTTGTCCATCCCCATTTTATAAGTGGATGGTTTGATAAACAGTTTTACGCTCAACTCTCTACTCAATCAACTCCAATCTTTGTGGAATTGAAACTTAGATCTTGCCCTCGAAAGGCAGATATGGTCTTAATAAATTTTCTCTCTCTTTATTTCATATATTCTCTCTCTGACAATTCATTCATATAATTCTGAATTCCCTTCTCCCCTTCTAAACATGAAAACAGGAACATGTCTTCTTTTTCTTTCTATTCTCAGTTCTGACACAAATCAAGCACTCAAATATTTGTTCATGAATTGTCTCAGCTTAATTAATACTAATTAAAATCTTGAGTACTTACTTTTTAAAATATCTAAACTCAATTTTACATAAGGAAAATTTTTCTTGTCCCTACTAATCAATTTGCCAAGAGAATCAATTTAAATGATTTAATATTTCATTTAGTTACTATCTAATTCAAGTGGTTTTCATTAATAAATAAAACTTTAATGCCTGAGTCTTTATTTAAATAAAGATAAAACTGCCTTATTGCTATCATCTTGCACATATCACAGCATTGCATTTTCCTTCTAAAATTCAGCTGATGATCACAGATCTTTCCTTTTCCAGAAATCTTCACTGGCTCCCCATTTTCTAGAGAATAAAGTTAAAAAGTCCTGTTCCCAGCATTTGAAATCCTATAAAAACCGTCTTTATCTTAACTTTCAACATAAAATCTAGAAATCCCCTTTATGTCTGATCTGGCTGCAATCAACCTATTTACATAACTCTGACATCCTTATTTTGGGAAAGGTAATAGCTTTCTCTTTCCTTCTGACATCTATTCCCTCCCAATTGTCACCAGTCCACGTAATTTATATACTCTCACAGTAGTTTATCTGGTATCTCTCTTAGAGCAGCCACAACTTTCTATCTAGTAATGTGGTTATTTATGTACATGCGTGTAATTACACATCAGGCCTCTACTAGGCTGTATTATTCTTGAAGACATATGTTCTATTTGATTAAACTCTGTATATTTCATAGTACCTACCCAGTAGCTTTATTGAATAAGTGGATGAAAAACTTGTATGAATTATTCTTATTAAGCTTTGAAAAACATAGTGCTTCTACTGTTTACAACTTTTAACTATTCTAAGACTTCAGAGGCTTGGCCCCAAAGGAAACTGCTGAGAAAAATTATAACCTAAATTAATTAGAATACTATAGCGATTCAATAAATGCAAAATTGCTGAAGTCTGAGATAAGGGATAGTGAGTCTATAAAGTACTTTTCTCCTAAGTTAAATAAGACATGTTTTCATACACGGTCAATGGCCACCTCCTTCTTTGTCCTCTGAAAATATCCCTGTTTGTGTAAATATGTCATAAATAGTACATATGTTATGATTACTCTGCCTTAAAGGAGTCTAGGCATCTGAGTCAGGGACACAGCATAACATAGTGGGTCAAAGTCCAGGCTCAAAAGTCTGACAAACCAGGCTATGAGTCCTTCCTTTCATCTTACCGGTTTTGTGACCTTGAGGAATTTAATTAGCCTTTCTAGGTCTCAGTTTCTAATATGTAAATGAGGATAATAATAGCACCTACCCTTCATGCTACTTTGAGAATTAATCAAAATTATTTATACAAAGTACCTAGCACAGCAAACCTAATAATTGTTCATTATTACACTATATTTTCATTTCTAACATTGATATATCTGTGTAGACAGGCAGACGGATCAGTGAATTATGAATAAAAGTGTGAAAGGACAAAGCAAGTATCACAGGTCAAAATTTTATAAGGCCTATTAATATTTGAACATTATTTATAAACTTTATTAAAAATTATCTGGGAAGTATATGCCCTTGATATAAGTTGACTGTCTTTATGCCTCACTCTTTATGACTACAAATATTACCATCTCAAAATTTCACTGGTCATCATAATTTATTCAGGGCAATTCCAATACTGGCAGTGCATTTTAATCAATCACACACTTTACTTCTTCCCAAAAGGTAAAGACATATTAAAAAAAACAAACAAACCAAAAAAAAAAAAAAAACAAGGAAAATTTAGTGTTAATATTCTAATTCACCATTTTCCAGTTTCCTGTCACACCTGCACATTGGAATTTTCCCTTGAAGTATCAAAGATTAATGAAGCTTACTGTTTAATAAATGAGTACATTGCTAGATGTTAATGTTATCGTTTAGAAAAAAAATAAAAGAAAGGGCTGACATAATAGCCCACTGTCAAAAATTCAAGACAGCAAGGCTAACCATGTCCCCAGATTTATAAGAAGCGACCAGTTAGCTTCCCAGGAAGGACCAAGGGAAACATGTAGGTATTGAGTTGAGATTACCAATCAGCAGTTGCACTCATTCCCTGATTTCCCCCAGTTAGGAGCAGTGGAGAGTCTCGAGGGACACAAGTTGGTAAGAGTTACTTTGTAGAAGCTTAAAATGCCAAATAAGGTAATGGTGTTTTATAAATGATCTGAACCATGAAAGGTCCCTTGGAAACATTTTCCTGGCTGGAGCCAATACATCCTACTAACCAGGGAGATCCAGCCTAGGGTGTCTCTGAGGCGTGAAAACAAAACAATTTAAGTTTTCAAGAAGTGTACTCGATATTGGTATCTGAATGAAGGTACAGTACTTGAATTTCAATGCAAACTGACTTTTGTTGATGACCAAGTCCTCTACTGAACTTAGAGTATAATAACCAAATCCTAATCTATTGGTTGTTAAAATTCTAGCACTTCCCCTTAACTTCACTGTGAAATAACAGAAGATATATACATCAGTCTCTGCTCCAGTTTCTAGCACAGAGCTGCTCTAACTCTTGGAATTTCCTAAGTGATCAGAGCACTAGAAGTATCGTTTGTTCTAATATTTGGCCTTTGACCCTGGTTTCAGACACTGAGCTCCTAAATCTTTTAAAACTTCCTGGGTGACAAGAATGCCTTTTGTTTGAATGAGGCAACTCTTAGTGGGCTTCTGGATGGCTCCTAGATGGGGGATGGTCACCAAAAAGAATAAGAGCTTGAAACTTTCAGCCCCATTCCCATGCTTCAGGAAGGGGGAGGGGCGAGATTTAGTTAATGATCATTCATGTCTACACGATGAAGCCTTCATAAAAATCCCAAAAGGATGAGGTTCAGAGAGCTTCTGGGTTGGTTAATGCATCCACAGACCTAGAGGGTGGTGCACCCCACATCCATGGAGACAGAAGCTCCTGCACTTAGGACCCTTCTGGACCTCACCCTATGTATCGCTTCATCTGACTGTTCATTCATATTCTTACTATACCCTTTATAATAAACTGATAAATATGAATAAGTGCTTGCTTGAGTTCTGTGAGATATTTTAGCAAATTATGAACTCAAAGAGCAGGTCTTAGGAATAATGATTTATAAGTGGTCAGTTAGAGGTATAGGTAAAAACTGCTACTTGCAGTAGGTGTCTGAAGTTGGGGCAGTCTTCTGGGACTGAGCCCTTAACTTGTATAATCTAATGTTAACTTCAGGTAGATGGTGTCAGAATTGTAGGACACCCAGCTGATGTCTCAGAGAATTGCTTGTTATGGAGGAAAACTCGTATGTCTGGTGTTAGAAGTATTTGTATATGTCAGTGAAGGAGAAACACAGAATTGTTTTCCCATTCACTCACTCTGCCTCACTTTCCTCATATGTAAAAAAAAAGAAGAATATCTACTTCACAGATTTGGGGGGAGGAAAAGTAACTGTGCTAACATTTGTAAATAATTAGAGTAGTTAATAACTTATAATTATTGCTATTATCATTATTGGCTAATGCACTTATCTTTGCTCACATACAAGCAGCAATTCTTTCTTAGATATTTTTCCTTTTTCTTGGAAAAAAATGTCATTTCATTTCCTAAGTATGTATAATATGTTCAAGATTCAGGATCAGGCAGAGAAAAGTAGGTTCTTTCCCTTCTTAAATATCTTAACTTTATATCTATTCTGTCTTCTGTGACGAAGGAAAGACCCTTCTGTAGTTTCTAAGCAGACCCCTTTCCATCAAATCACTTTTATATCACCACTTCTCATATCAGGCTACACATTATCTGTGGACTGACCAAAAGCTAGATACTAAAAGAGGTCACTTTTCATAGTTTTACTGAAAAAAAAATGGCTAGAAATATATAATTCTTCATTTGAATACTAATATAATTTTTTAAAACCATGACTCAAATTCATTTCATTTTACAGACAGCAACGGAGGTCCAGAGAGATTAAGTAACTTGTCTGAGGACATAGGCCCTTAGTTGGGGAGCCAGGAGTAGGATCTGATATTGCAAAGTACTCATGCAAATTTGCTACGCAACCTTAAATTTCTGCACTCTTTATAAGTGCTCTGCAGCACACTGGTCTTTTTAAATACCTCTTCTCTCAAATATCTATTCCAATTCTTTCACTTCAGAAGTAGCTCCACTTACTATTCCATAACAGGAGTCAGAAATATCCTTCAGTGCATTTTAGTTCTAGGTGGCCCTACAGTGGCATAAAAGAGGTAATGTGATCCTCTAATGTACTTATGTTACCAAAAAGCAATCCTAAAAAAAAAAAAAAAAAAAAAAAAAAACAGGAAAAGAAGGGGAGTCACAGATCTGTATTTAATATTGGAAAAAGTCTACGTGCTCCCAAAAAGTCATAAAATAATCTTTTTTATAGCATCATTCAGTAATTGATGTATAAAATGATAATGCTGAGTCAGTAACAGATTCAGTTATATTCCATATATTCCATTTAACAAAAAAGAGAATATAATCCATTTTAGAAAAAAAAAAACACCATAAAAGTGATGTTTAGTAAGTCTGATATTTAGAGTTTAATAATATAGCCAACTTCCTACTGAACAATTCCATTCAGTTCCCTAACAGGTGTTTCAAATTCAATATGTCTAAAATAAACTCAATGTCTGCAAATTATCTCCTCTTACATTCTCTCCTCTTTCATGAAATTGAGTCAAATAATGCCCTGTAAGAAACCTGAGACTTGTCCTTGACACTTCTATCTCCTACACCTGTCAGAGCCAGTAAAGCATCCAGCTCTCTTATTCCCATATCTCAAATACCTCTTTCTTTCACCCACTTCTTTCATACTTCACTGCCACTAATCTGTTCTAAGCAGGCATCGATTCCTCCACCAAATTCATGGACTGATGCCACAGCTGCCTTCCCAGCCTCCCTGAACTGAATCCATTTTCATTAAATCCACAGTGATCTTTCCATAAAACAAATACAGTCATGTCTGCTCTATCTTTTAAACTCATTCAGTAGATTTCCAATTTTTAAATCCATTCAGTGGCTATTATTCATTCACTTAGTTATCAATATTATGTAACAGACATATCAAACCCAGAATCAAAAACAAACATAGGATCCTAGAAATGTTCACCCCCACCCCATGCCCTTATCTCCCCCCAATACATGAAAATCAACGTCCTAAATCCCACATTTATAATTAGCTTTGCTTGCTTTATATAAAGTCTTGTTGCATCTCTATATATTACTAAAATGTATATTTGTAAACTTTAGTTGCTTTTAGCTGTTCAAACTGTAACAAGCTGTATGTCATCTTTGAGGGATATCACTTTTATACTTATTATTACATCATCAATAATCATTCATATTGGTGCAGGTTGTTGTACTTTAATTTTGACTACTATATACTAATCCTTTATACTGATATACCACCACTCATCAACTTTTCCTCTGATGGCCCTATCTTTTATTTTTATAAGTAGTAATTCTTTAAAATATTTGTGTATATGGAAAATTTCTTAAGTATATGACTATGAGTGTTAGGTCATACACAAATTGTCAGGTTTCAGAGATAATACCAAACTGATCTCTGAAGTTATAAAAATGTGGAGATGCATCATCTCTAACAATTGATATTATTGGCCTTTTTAATTTTGGGCAACTGAATGGATATAAATATGTAATTGTAGCCTCTGTCTGCATTTCCTTGATCAAAATTGATGTTAAATATTTCTTCATAAATTTTTTGCTACATGTGTTCTCTTTTCTAAGAAGTGTCTACTCATGTCTGTTGCTCATCTTTGCCTATTGAACTTTTTAGGCTTTTCTTATTAACAATAGAAGTTGTACATATATATTTGACAATAAACAGTTGCATGTTTTACAAATATATACAATTTGTAATTTTTTTTTACTTTAAGCTATATTTGAATAAATTTTACTATATTTGAATAAACCAACTTACTCAAATTTAATTGAGTTAAATTTGTCAATTTTTTAATGGTCAATGTTTTTGGGGTAGTATTTTAGAATTCTTTATTAATTCAAGTTATTATAGATATCTAATTTTTTTCTGCTAAGCTTTAGTTTTATTTTTGACATTAATACATCTAAAGTTTATCTTGGTTTATGACATGAAATAGAAATGCAATTTCATGTTTTTCATATGAATTACCATTTTATTTTCAGGTCTATTTATAGAATAGCCCTTCTGTGCAGTGCTTCCTCTGTCATACACTGAAAGCTCCAAACATGTGTGTGTCTACTTCTAGGTCTCAACTCTGCTCCACTGGGCAAATTGTCCTTTTTTGTCCCTTTGTTCTAATATCATAGTCTTAATTACTCTAATTTTATAAGACCTTGATATTTTTCTCCTTCAGAAGTCTCCTGGGTTTTCTGTAATCTTTATCATTTCATAAAAAGTTTAGTATTTTCCTCTTTAACAATTTCCTACTTTAATGTTTTAGACCTCAGCTTAAATGCTACAGCCTCTGTGAAATTTTATTTAATACCCTGGATACACTTGCCTCTACTCATAACATACACTTCCCTCTTCCTCATCCTAATACCCATTATACCCACTGTGCTTGTAATCATTTCTAAATTACTTTTTTACAGAGAGAGAGAGACAAAAGAAAGAAAGAAAGAAAGAAAGAAAGAAAGAAAGAAAGAAAGAAAGAAAGAAAGAAAGAAAGAAAGAAAGAAA
>CM053503.1:110280209-110512669 GCA_028627145.1 Eidolon dupreanum | reverse complement strand
ATACTTAGAAATTGTTTAAAATTTAGAAATAGGATTCTCAGAAACTACCAAATCCAAACCCTTTGTTTTAATAACGAAGACACATATGTCCATAAAGATAAACTTTTTTTAAGTCAAAAAGCCTATTTTTAGTAAATTTTAAACATGAAAATTTCAATCAAGTGAACTTTGCACAGCATCATTTGCCTGTAAATAAAATATTTTAAATATATGGCACAATTCCTGAATGAAGTAATATTCTGAAATAATAATTAAAAATAGAAAATGAAATTTAACCTTAAGTCTATTTTACAATACCAAGATAAACATTAATATACATTAAACAAGTCTTAAAAATAAAGAGAATATAGTTTAATTAACAATTTAAGTACAAGGACAAATTATTGTTTTTTCCCTTGCATCCTTAAATTTCACATTTTGAGATTTAAGACTGAACAGTAAAGACTTAAACCAGCAAAACTGTACTTTTTTTAGTACTTGAAGAAAAGGCTGTCATAATTTTGCTGAATCAGATTATAACACTTTTTGTGACCAATCTAGATGTCTCCATTCAACAAATGACAAAGTGGTCATTTCAAACTTAGGTGATCCATCAAAACACATTTACAATTTCAGCCAAGCAGCAGCTCAACTGATTCTAACAAAGAAACAGAGACGACTGATTTACTCTAGGATTTTAACCAAAGATCAGCAAATCGATCAATCCCCATGTTCATTTATCAAGAACTGATGGATTCATAATGTTCTTTTCTTTGAATAGTTCTAGTATAAAGGTGTAAAAAAGTGCATATAAACTACCTAAATGGGTCTAGGCTCAGTTACTTCCAAAGTACTTTTTCCCAATTCTTTGTACTAGTCAAAATCCACAGTGGAAAAGTTAGGCTCATTTTGAAAAGAAGAAGATAAATCAGAATTTCTCCAACTGAGCAAGAGCATGATTGTAATCTAAAGCAAACTCAAAATGTCCAAAATGGTCTTTTAACAAAAATTAATTTTTGGAAATGCTCTTCTGTGTTTCTCTAAATCTCATAAAACCAGAGAATATCAATGAAATTCTATTCAGCAGCATATTTTGATTAATAAATAATGTCAAAAATATCTGTAACATGAAAAACAGATTACATTCCTTAAATAAATGCAGATTTCAAGTCGGTAATTTAGATTCATTTTTCCCAAAAGTACAAATATTTCAAATAGGTCTCAGAGTTTACCTTTTGTCATATTTATGAAGAAAGCTTTTGTTAAACAGACAATTAATGTATGCTAGATTTCAAGAAAAAATAATGTTTAATTCAATGAGAATAAAAACTTCAAGGACCCTTAAATACTTTAGATGCACTCATTTACTAAGATTACTTAAAAACATATGTATAGATTTAGAAGTCAACAAAAAAGTGTAGAGAAAAATATTTGGAATAATATAGGAAAGGAATCTATGACTTCATTTAATAAATCCCCATTTATACATAGCACTCTGATGTTTTAGAATTCACTCTAATCTAGCTATTGAAACTGGTTCCTAAATAGGTATATATTGAGTTGAAGTGACTTTATAATATACTTAAAATTATCTTTTGCCCTTAGCATAGGGCAACAATCTGATGGCCCACAGTTGAATCTGGCCACCAACATGTATTTTGATTATAAAAGTGTTTGTCTGTTCATTTGTTTTATTGTTTATGGAAGCCTTTAGGAGTGCCACATGCAGTTACATTTTGCTATAGTGTCTACCATCTCACTTTAATAGGTTTTCCTCTTTATGTTATGTACTTGGTCCCTAAGGGCTTTTGATTCTGGAAGCCTATGTTTAAAATTCTGTCCAGTTTGGATGTTCTCTAAATTGTTCTTTCCATACAGTCACAGAATGTAGGAATTTTAGAATTGGAATTTTAGAGATTAACTCATTCTTCTCATTTCTCCCAACAAGACACTGAGGCCAAGAAAAGTAGAGTAGCTTTCCCATGGTTAAATGTACATAAATAGTTCTGCCAAAATGCTCTTCTAACTCAATAAGTTTAAGCAACCCGTATTTTGAAGTTTCATGTTTTGTAATGAGTCATTGTTATTCTCATTTCTTTAAAAGTAACATTACTTCATAAGCACTTACCCCTGAGAGCAGGTAGCAGGGATCTCTCTTTCTTGTCATCACATTTGTTACATTCACTGAAGTACAGGAGTAAGAAGACATCAACCAGAACCCACAGCAGTGAAGTGGCTAGAACCACCTTGCAGTAAACAAACCTCCTCATGTCTTTCCTTGATTTCTAGTTAACACATAGATTGAAGACAGATGCTACTGTGATAAATCCAAGCCACAGAGGTGAAGTCCAGAATAAAAGCAGAATGCATCCCACTGTATTAAAAAAAAGAAAAAAAGAAAAATTTCATTGCCATAATATTTGACTTGCATAAAAGAGATATAACATGAAACATATGACTTATTTAATGTTCCCATATACATCAGCACTGGACTTTCAAAGGCAGAATTAGATGTCCAAATAAATTAAAGTTGTAAGCTAGTCTGGTGGCTAAAATTCGCACAGCTAATCCTAGACCTGCCACTATTCTGCTAGGCCCTTGATAATTATTTGATTTCTTTAAGTTGTACTGTCTTCACCTTAAAATCCTATTACAACATTTTGCAGACTGCCAGGTTGTCAGATAGTACGGTTCTGAACCTATGCTGTTTCAGTACTTTCCAGGAGCCAAAAAAGCTGAAATAGAAATCAGCCTGGGGTACAAAATATTGTAGTGGCTAAGAGCTGGCCTTTACACACAGACAGACCTTGTCTATATTCACTTCCCATTTTTGGAAGACTTTCTAAGCCTCAGTTTGTTAATCTGTGAAATGAAAATAACAGTGCCAAACCTAATGATCTATGTGGACTAAGTTTGATAATGCTGGTAAGCCATCTTGCAGAACACAAAGTTATCAATATTAAGCAAAAAAAAAAAATTCTGAGATTCTCAAAAAGAGCAATTATATGAAATAAGTCGTCAGTTATTAAGCCATAAAACCCCATCTGGTCTGCACAGAAAGTATCCACAACAGATTTTTATTTTAGAATAGACAGAATACATTCAAAAAATATTATCAGAGGAGAAATAACACAGTAGTATAAAGTGACTTAGAATAACCAGAGTAAGAATTCTAAAAGGCATACTAAAGACATGTGAACAATTAATAAGAAAATCAAAGTGTAGGATTAATACCACATACATATTTGTCTTATTTATACTACATAGAACAATAAGAACCTGGTCAGTTTGTTTCTGTCTCTGCAGTAAACATATCAAACCAAAAATATTGTCATATCATATGCTACATTTAAAATAATATCAAATAAAGTATAAATTTATTGATGTGAATAAGCAACATAGTTTTGATGACATTTGGGAAGAACAGCTATTAAATACAAAGATACTCAGAGTATTTCAGAAACATTTGTCTCAAAATAAAAACATCAAAGTACAATTTGCTGTGGCAGAAGCTCTTTGAATTAAGGGCAGCTGACTTTGCATCATAAAGCAACACAAATGCTGTTGCCTGTTACAATCTATCTAGACTGGTAACAAATTCAAAATTTACATTAAGTGACAGTTTAAAAATTATTATAACAAAGTTTTTCAATAGTTACATAAAATTTACATTTATTTGGCATTTTACAAAAGAAGCAAACTGCAAATTTAAGGAATGCATGATATTTGGGATTTATTTGTTTGCTTCTTATTTTTCTTGAAAAAAATGCTATGCTAATTATCTATTTCATTTTGACTTCATTGTTCCATAAAAAATACAGCTAAACGTTGGAACCCAGCCTCTAAACCTGATCACAAGAGAAAAATTCCCCTATATATATTTCCCATTGTTTTATATATGCTTTCCTACACTATATGGGATGTGAAAGCTATCAAATTTTCTGTCTTTCTTTGATCCTAAGATGGACTAGGTCCATTCAGTTTATTATAGACAAGAAGTCCCATGGAAAAGTACATATAAGACTGATGGTTATCAAACAGTGATTTCCAGATTTAGAAGGAATACTTAAAAATAAAAGATCCTATAATAAAGGATCTATATATTAGATAAAATATTTTAATATAAAGGTTGATAATAAAGGCATAAACACCATAATCCCTGGCTATGTCATAAAATCAAAAGATGACTTTAGGTAGGCATTTTGCCTCTCTGTGCTTCATTTTCTTTTAACATATTTTCTACTCCATCCACCTCACAAAATATTGTGAGACTTAAACAGGATAAAGAGGATATTTTAAAAAGAAAATATAACGAATATGATTATAATAGAAAAATTAAAATCGCTTAATGTTAAATATTAAAATGGCTAAGATAAGTCATTTCCTAAAAGCTTAACTGTTGAGGTTATTGAAAATTCCATTTCAAATTTGGTTATAACAAAAAGGGAAAATCACATCTTATTCTATTTTTTTTTAATTTTTTTAATTTCATAGCCTGCTAGATCTATATATCAAGACATTAGCACTGAGTCTAACTTTAATATTTTATGGGAAAAAACTAAGTTGCTGTTTAAATTTTTGTTTATTTATGAAATAGTCTTTTCTTATACATTTTAAGATTCCAATTTTATCTCTTATCTTAAAAATATTCTCCATGTTATCATTTACAAGGGTCTTATCTACTGGAATTTGTTAAATAGTAATCTCATATATTGTGTTCCAATACCCTTCCCATTAAGAACAAAACTAGTTGAGCAGAAGGATGGTACAATATACACAGTAATACCAACCAACATAAGCACAGTTGGTGGCCCAGGTTTATTTAAGAGAATCAGCATCTGTATTATGTTTTTATTCCAGTAAGCCTCTATTTATTTGCAAACACAGTTCTGTTTCTCCAACCACGTCCAACTTCTGCAATATTCCTGGCTTGCCAAGCCCATGTGGAACATGATCAACTTTGCATAAACTACAGGCTCTTCGATCCAAAAATACAACCCCTTTTCTAATTGTTGCAAATTTTTTGAGCCTAGTCATTTCCTTTAAAAATATTTCTCTAGATAGGAAAACTTCAACAGTTAGAAAACTAGTAAGTACCATCTTGCTAATCAGACTGCCTTTCCGTTTCTTCCTGCCCACTCAACAATAGGGTATCAGCCAGATATTCTATGAGATATTACAAGATTTTTGTTTGAAAATATATACCATTTTTTCTATCTTTATCAAAATGGATTTCAAATATAAAGTTTAGAGGTTTAGTAACTATGTTATTAAAATAGGAAGACATTTTTTTGTTTTTAATTAGGAGATTATCCCTTATCTAGGGTGTCTAGTTTAGTTGCTATTCAACTCATTTTCATCTGTAGTCATATATTTCCTTTTGTAGAAAACTGCATACTAGTTGCAAATTTATTCAATCTATTTTATGAGGCTGTATGAGGCTGCCAAAGGATCCTGGAAGCTAGTGTAAGACTGCTGGTAGTGCTCCCAGAAGTTCCAGGCACCCAACAGACTTTAAATGTTTTAAATAGCTATGCAGGGGCTTCTGTGAACTGGTCACTGGACAATTTTGCAAAATTTGGTTTATGGACTGATAAATCTAGTGAATAGGTATGGAAAAAATACACTGAATCAACTACAGGTGTTTTTTTTTTTTTTTCTTTTTTCCAGGAAGATAGATCTTTGTATGAAGGAAGATCTAAAATGAAGGTGAATTAGAACATATCCACAGCCTAAACCATAGAGCCCACTGTAAAAACCACATCACAATGAAAGATACACTAAGAGAATAGGAAGAAAAACTAATGTTAAATAAATGCCTTATGTGGAAAAATGGTGTAGAATAAAAATTTATACACACACACACACACACACACACACACACACATATACATATGACCTTACTTGCATTTAAACTGAGGAAAATTTAAGTATTCATAATATAAGATTTGACTTTTAGAAAGCAGCCTAGCTTAGAATCTAGAAATATCTATTTCAGAGTTAAAATGCCATAATTTGAACCTGGATTCCAACATCCACTAATTATATGGCTTAATTCAAGTTACTAAAATGATCCATGCCTCTTTTTTTCTACTTACAAAATGTGAACAATAGTAGCTACCTCATAAGGTTATGAGTATTGAGTAAATTAATACATGGAAAGCTCTTATAACAGTATCTGACACATAAGAGGGGCTCACTATACAGTAGCTACTACTATTAGTAACAGTAATATTGTCATCATCATGAATACAATTGAAAGAATGAGAAAAAAGAATGAGGAGTCTCCCTACCAAACCTTCTAGAAGCAGTGTGTAAGTTCAGTATGTATGTATGTATTCAGGGAATCAGGAGACAAGATGAGCAGCACAAAAATATTTAAGATTTACAAATATGTTTTACTATTAAATCACATATATTAATATTAAACATTAATATTAATATTTGTGAGCATTACAAATATATTTTATATCTAACAATCACAAGTATATTTAATAGATGTAGTTTCTGATGGGGTATGAGTTACACAGGACATTACAACTGTCAAAACTCATTGAACTGTATACTTAAGATCTGTGTAATTTCATTCTATATAAATAATACCTCATTTTCTAAAGGTAAAAATAAAATGTTCATGTACCTATCATATGATTCATTGACTTTTGATTAAATAAAGAAATTATAAGTCAACAGTATTAAAAAAGAGGGTTTCTACATAATACCTTTCTTTGTTATTTATCGTTGTTCTCCATGGCAGTGACTTGGGTCTCCTGGCAGTTTCTTACATAGACAGATCATCACCTTGCTTCAGGATGTATGCATGTGCTGTTTTCCCTGCTCACTGATATGGTCATGGCTCCCTACCCTTATTTCCTCCAGGTAGTTCTTCTTTCCTGCTCAAATGTCAAATCATGGAGAGCTTTCCAATATATTACAGTATACTCTATATTTCCTTAACTCACTTTATTTTTCTTCTTTATACCTATTACCCCCCAATCTATTAAAAAGGAAGTTTTTTTACTGTTTAACATTTTCTCTTTCTTAAATAATAAGCTATATGAGAACAGAATTTCACATCTCATAATATGCTCATTCTCACTCCAACATATTTTTGTTTTAAAACTCCAGCACTGGTTATGGACTGCACTGTGCTATTCTCTTCCCGACAAAAAAAAAAAAAAAAAAAAAGTCTTTATATGAAGTTCCAACTCCAAACATTTTAGAATGCAACTGTATCTGAAGATAGGGCCCTTAAAGTGCCAATTAAGGTAAAATGAGGTCCTACGGGACGAGTGGCCCTTAATCCGATATGACTTGTGTTCTTTAAGAAGAGGTGACTAGAAGGTGTGCACGAGCACACACACACACACACACACACACACACACACACACAGAAGAAAGACTGTGTAAGTTGTCCATCTATGTGCTATAGACAGAGACATCAGAATTAAACCAGTTCTGCTGACACATTGATTTTGGACTTCTAAAATCTGCAAGAAAATAAATTTCTGTTGTTAAAATCACCCAGTCTGTGATACTGGTTAGATCCAGTTTTCTCCTATTCCATTCCTATATGCAAACAGATGAACATGGCTGGAAAGAAAGCCCCCAAATATACTCCTTGTTCTCATTTTAAATCTTTGAATTCTACCTGTGGACTTTTAATGCTTCACAGCAATCTGTAACACTTGCTAGTCAAATCAACTTCCATCCCTCAGAAAATTTTGCATCTTGTTTGACTTCCTCATACTGCCCTCTGCATGCTTTTTCCTCTCACCTCACCACACTCTTACATATGTGTGTTATGTACCACTGAGTTGGCTCTGACTCTTGGCGACTGTATGAATGAATGATGTCCACAATGTCCTGACTTCAACAGTGCTGCTCAGTTCCTATAAACTCATGCTTATAGCTTCTTTTAGGTTTTCAATACATTTCATATTTGGTCTTCTTCTTTTCCTGCTGCCTTCTATTTTTCCCAGCATCATTTCTTTTCCAAAGGACCCTGACTTCTCATGATGTGCCCCAAGGAGGACGACTTAAGTTTTATCATTTTTTGCCTCCAAAAATGTTTCGCCTTCCACATTTAGCAGAGATTATAAACAATCAAAAGGGAATTTTGTATACTGCCACGTTGAAGGTATCGACTCGGTTGTATCTGCTACTGTTACCCCTAAATCTGTAAGTCCAAGTGTTATAACACACAAATTGTCCTTTTAGGAGTGCAATGCCCTCTGCTCTCACATATTCATGGATGTCACTGATGCACTTGTTTCTTCTGCATCACTTTTTCTTTTCTAGTAAGTCATTGCTATCAATACAAATATGCTATATAAATAATCATCTTTAAAAAACGAATTTGATCACATATACCTCTTCAGCTATCCCTCCAGCTCTCTACTTATTTTTAAAACAAAACTTCTGTAAAACAAAGAAACAAACAAACAAACAAACAAAACTATGTATAACCACTATCTAAACATCTCATAGACCTATCTTCCAATTCCTTCTTAAATTCAACAGGTTTTACCCACTAACACTATATGGAAATCTTGTAAAATATGGTCATGGGCAAATCCAATGGGCAGTTTTTAAGCATTATCTTACATAACTCTGAAGCAGCATTTGACATAGCTTGACCATAAAGCCTTGTACTCGTTTCTGGCAGCTCTTTTCTTTCACATCCTTTATTTGATCTTGCAGCAAATTCCGTTGCCCCTGCCTTCAGATTTGACCCACTCTCACCAAATCCACTACTACCACACCAGACCAAGCCACCATCACCAAACACCTTGATATACTCCCTTATTTAAAAAAAATACAGCTTTATTGAGATGTAATTCACATAACATACAATTCATTCATTTAAAGTGGCTTGTAGTATAGTCAGTCACAAAGTTGTGCATCTATCACAATCAATTTTAGACCACTTTTATTACCTCTAAAGAAAACAATTCCCCTTTCCTATAACCTCCCAATCCTCTTGTTGCCCCTAGCTCTGGGTAACCACTAATCTAATTCCTGTCTCTATTGATTTCCCCATGTTGAACATTTCATATAAATGAAATCATACAATGCATGGTCCTTTGTGACTGTCTTCTTCACTTAGCACAACATTTTCACGATTTATTCACGTTTTAGCATAGACCAGTACTTTATTTCCTCCTGTCAAATAATATTTCATTGTACAGATAAACCATATTTTATTCATTCATTTATTAGTTGATCTACAAGTGGGTTGTTTCCACTATTTTGTAATCATGAACAATGTAGCTGTGAATATTCATGTACAAATTTTTGCATGGACATATGTTTTCATGTCTCCTGAGTATACACCTAGGAGTGGGATCACTCAATGATATGCTTGTCCTTATCTTCTTAAATGCACTCCCATAATAATTTATTCTCCACACAGAAGGCAGGTTGACCCTGTACAAATTTAAATTTAATCATTTAAATTTAAGTGTGTTCTGCTCATTATTGACCAGTAGTTTTCTGTCACACTAAAAATAAATTCCAAATCCTTATCTTGACCTACAACACCTACCCAAATCTGGACCTTGACTGCCATTCAGACTTCATCTTCTCACTCTCTCTCCTTTCCTTAATGTGCTCCAGATTCTTCACGCTTGAAATTTCCTCTGGAACACTGTTCCCAAGTAATATAATGGCATATCTCCTCACCCTTTATCCAGGTGTCTGCTCAAATATCCCCAGTGAGTATCTTTCTGGACCGGCTTATCTGAAATAATGTCCTTCCATCATCTATGCCATATACTTATGTAGTTTATTCAGAGTACATATCACTAGTACCTGTTTATTTATTCTCTACTTCTCTCACAGAATTATGTCTATTATTCACCATGCTATCCTTAAGATATCAAAAAACTTTTTCTGGCACAAAATTTGTTCTTGATCAACATTTATTGAATGAACTCTGCAAAAAGGACTGAGAAATAAAAAGGTATGTTAAAAATGTAGGAAAATTAAACAAGCACTGGCAATAATAATGATGAAACCTGAAAATATTAAACATTCTTTTGGTTGAGCTGTGGGTAAACAGCTGCTCTAAAATGAATAAATGCAAAACTTGTTCACTGGCACAGAGCTGCTCTGTCCCTTCATCTCTGTGACACCACTGGACCTCTCACAACTGAGCACCACTGCTTTAAGAAAAAAAGATTATTAAGGGTGAGATTGGGGTATCCTTCCACTAGAGGAGACTTAAGGTCATATTACCTATATGAGCATGGTTCAGAAGTTGAGGAGGGATGGTAGGAGTAGAGCTCCCACCTACAGCTCTGTTTGAGTATGACTCTGTTTTGTGCATGCACCCCACTCACCATCCTACATGGTCTCAGGTTATAGTATTGCTGCTCTAGTCCAACCAACCACATCAGTCACACCACTCTGGCCCATGAAACTAAACTGAATTGTGTTTTCTGATTTCACACCATTTACAGTCTGACAATGGTGTGTCTTTTATCATAAAAGCCACAAAATTGGCCATCGAGATTTTAGATTTTTCCACACTCCATACCATTCAAAGTTGTTAATTGAATTTTGGAGTGACCTCCTTAAAAACTGACTGAAAAAATATCTTCCCAACCTTCAAATCACCTCCTAGTCTACCACCTGAACAAGGCAGTTGGCTAACTGAATTTAGCCTTCCCTACAAAAGGTTCATCTTTTTTTGGCCACCTAAAGAGTAATGATCAGTATGAAATGACTGGAAAATTATATAAAACAATTTTTAAAATATAGGATTCCACTCTGTCCATTCCTGGACATAGCACATTTTTTCCCCCTAACAGTAAGCCCAAGACAGCCTGGTTGATATGCCTCCAGGTGGCAGCTCAATCGAAAGGGGGCCTAGAGTATTCAAACTTAATTCTGACTCAGGTAACTGAATTCTCTTGTTGACTTGACATAATCCTAGACCATGAGGATAATAAACTCTTGGTTATGTACACTGCTAACTGAATAATCCACCTATGATGTGGGTCAACATAGGAACTGTCTTTAAATTTCATAAAAATGCCCTTATCTCATTCACATCTAATCTTTTCATATGAAAGTTCTGGATCAAAAAAAGATGGTAGAAAAAAAAGAGGTCATTATATTTATTGAGCTGAGACATGCCACATTTCATGACTATAGAAGGAGAGTAATAATCCTGACATCTGGGGAGGAAATAGATTGTATACCATGAGGTGAAGGAAGGAGCAAAATCAACTCATGTTCTCTTGGTTACCTAGAACTGCATCAGATCGTAGCCAAATAATCACATGGCCTGCTTGAGTGATACGGCTTTTGCATCTGGCAATCTGACTCTGTTTCATTTGTCACCTAAACGTGATAATCTCTGAGGAGTAGAATTGACTTACAGTCTTCTGTAGGTTTAAATTTTTAATACAAGCATGTATTACTTTCAGAATAAAACTACTACCTTAATTATAAAAAGTAAATATTCCTTTTATTTATCTTACAGATACAGTTGGGTATCTATATAGATGCCAACACTGTGCTAGGCACTAAAGACAAAACACATAAATGGACACTGTCCTTTTCTGGCTTAGGGTCTAGTAGGGGAGACAGATAAGAGCACTGTAGTAAAGATAAAAAAGGAGGAAACATTAGGAGTGATTCTTATTAGCAAAGCAACCTTGTCATATGAAATTGCTAAAGACTATAACTTGTTAATCAATATAAACAAGATGAGAAACTCTTATTAACACATAGTTATCATATATAATTATTAATGAGAGAACACAGCAACAAACAATTATTGGGCATAGAGAAATTGAAAAAGTGAAGCTTCTTAGAGAAAATGCATAAGGTAGATACCATTTATCAAGGCAGTTTGTTACACATTGGTCTTTTTAGTCACGCTTGGGTATAGAGATATCCATTCACTGAAGATGCTATAAATGTCAAAGCCTAAAACATATGTTAAGGAGACTTTACAAGCAAAAAATTATCATTAAAACATAATGAAATTGTCTTCATAAAGAACACTTGTAAAATGAAATATATGACCCTCAAAAAGATACCAAATTTTTTCTATATACAACCTAAAAAATTGCTCATCATTCATTTGCTGTAGGTATTTAATGACTGCTCAGTATTCATGCAATAACACAGCATACTAGTGGTTTAGGCTTGTTCATTAATAGTCGCCAAGAGGGGAAAATAGAAATCCAAAATGTTCAACTGGATATAAAACCTAGAGATTTAAGACAACAGTAGAGCATTTAGACAATTCCCAATAGACATCTACCAGCAAGCTGGCCATCTTCTGCCATAAATCACATGTTTAAAAGAAAATAAATGTTTCCACTGAGACATTAAACCATTAAAAAATCTTAACCTCAGCTTCCTAGCTGGCCTTAAGGCTTCTGAATTCTTTATGACAAAAGATGTAAGGAATGAATTACAAGTGTTCCTTCTTAGAAATGTGTAGGGTAATATGGCCATTTCTTGTCTAAGTTTTCTTTCCAAAACAAGGACATTTATTTGTAGAAGATAATAAAGAATAATGTTAAATTATCTTGTAAAATTATATCAGAGTCACTCTGCTCCAGCTGTCAACTAGTGGGAAACAAAAAGAAAGTGAAAGGCTGTAAAATGAAAGTTGTAACTCTAGGGCACAAAAGGACCCCAGCAGTATAAAGGAGAGGATGCAGAAGGAATTTGGACACAGAAAACTCCAGAAGTTACTTGAGTTAGAGCTCCTTTCTGAAATTTTATTATAAATCAAATTTTATTCGCAGGATTGAATATTTTAATTTAGTGACTTTTATTTTACCATATTTGATACATGAGAGAAATATACACTTTTCTTAAAACGAATCTGAACACATTAACAGGTGAAATATTCAAGTTCCTACACTCCCCCCAAAATTAAAAATAAATAAAAAGCCAGCTCATACACTTACTTAGTTTGATTTGCAGATTTATTTTTTTTCTTGCAACCTTCAGGGTGAAGTTATTAATTATAAATTAAGTGCCTTAAAAGGCAATTAGAGGGAAGAAGTAAATAAAGAATTAAAAATCAGAATATTGATTAATTAGCCCCCAATTAATTAACAGTTATATAAAATTATTACATCCCTAGAGAAATAAAAATCATATTCTTATTAGTAAAGCAACCTTGTCATATGAAACTGCTAAAAACTGTAACTTGTTAATCAATATAAACAAATCTAATGAACTATATAATACAGTAATAGAAAGCAGAAATATTAAAAAGGAAATTTGCCAAAATACATGAGAAAGGGAAAGACATAATGCCTCTTTATAACATTTAAAAGTTGAGCAGAGATTACCACTATATGTACAAGTGTATGAAAAGGCAACTTGAATCAAGGCAATCTTTTCTCTATTATCTGAGAAAACTACTAATTATTTTAATTAAAGATTATGCTAATTAAAAACTTGTAAATTAAAATTAAATGCCATTCTTGACAAAATTATATTTTAGCAATGGTGGAGTGAAATGGGTCATTTTTTTATTTTGCAGATAGAAATGTAAAATAGTTAAAACTTTTCTTAAAAGAAATGTGGTCTATTAAAAATAAATATAATTTTGAACCTACTTTCTTAAAAATAATAGTATATTTTAAGCTAGTAATTTTCTGCTTGAAATCTCTCTCAAAAACCCTATAATAGAGAAAAGTATTTATGCATGTAATGTTATGACAGCATCATTTATTAAGAGTTCAAAATAGATACATTATGCAGGTATTAGAAACATGAAATTTTTTAACATGAGAAAAGATTATATGATAATATAAAATTTAAAAATCAAGACACTGACTTGTTTATGCACTATGCTCACAACTATCTTTTTTACTACACTCATATAAAAGTACTGAAAAAAAGGCTGAAATGGGATTTTTTCTTTGCATTTCTCTTACTATTTTTGTTAATTTCGAAATTATTTAGAAATTGTGTATGTTATCTGAATGATGGGAAAATATATGCTTCAAAGTAAATAAGAAAACCATCAATAATAGTAATAAAGAATAAAATTCTGAGTTATGTGATATCTGTGTACATGCATATGTGACTACATGAGCACACACACAGATACATTGTAATATGGTAAATAGAGAGTAACAGACCCAAAGCCTATAAAAAGGTATTCACAAAACAGACTTAGAAAAAAAAAAAAGAGGGCATAACCTATTAAAATAAAGCCTGATTTAAGTATTCTGTTTCCAAATTTCTCTCTTTTACTAGTCTCTGGTATTACAGCAGCTATGTGGCTTTGGAAAGATGTTTGCCCTGTGTGTCAAATTTTATTAAAACTCCACATTCCTTTCAAAAAAGTAGCTAACTTTCTGAACCTGGAATCTCACCCAAGATTCAGGAACAGCCTTTTGTTGGTTTCATTTGGGCTTTCTTCCAAATAAATATCCTCTTAAAACAATCAGGACCAGTATTTAAAAGTGATCATTGAGTGTTCACTGCCCAAAGTCAAATCTTCTGTCACCATATATTTGACCCCCTTTCCCCTCATTTACCTCCCACTCCCGCTTCTCTCTAGTAACCACTGAACTGTCATCCATGCCATGGAATTGTACACTGGAAACCTATACACTTTTATTAAACAATGTGACCTCAATAAACTTAATTAAAAATAAAAATAAAATAAAAACAAGAGTAGCAAAATAAATAAATAAGAACTGATTTAAAAACAAAACAAAACAAAAAAGTTATCACTGAAATTAGGGAAGACTATTTAACTTCTAATCATTTTCACTGTTGCAACCTGTATTTCATCAAATCCAAACAAATTTTTAGAAAAGAAATAACACAAATGAATTTTACACTCCATTTATACAAGGACATTTTAGTATACAGAAGGACATGTTAGTATATAGAAGAAACTTGGACCCCCAAATATTCTTCCCTTCCATATATTTTAGGTTAAAATCACATGCTAATTGAAGTACCTGACAACTACAATGATTGTTGCTACAGAAACACATGGTCTCTTACCAATAGTATATTATAATTTGAAAAAAATCATTATTGAGATAATGACAACTTTTTTAAATTCAAAAATCAAGTTACCATAATCAAGAAAATCTCCCTGTTAAAAGCAAACACCCTAGTATTTGTTTTTACTCAGACACAAACAAAAAAACAGATGTAGTCTACAACTAATATAATCTATCTTATTAACTGTTTTTAAATGTCTAATCTGCCAATTATATTTTGAATGACTTAATTATCATGTTCATGCAATAATTAAATAATATTATATCTTGGAGTCACCAAAAATTGTATGTCCATTTGTATGTCACTTTCTGCCAGTCATTGCCAATTAAATCAACTTCTGGAAACAATCCTTCTTTCAGTAGTATTCACCAGAAATTAGCTATATGGAATATGGTGTGGGGCAGGAGCGAAGCTACTATTACCCGACTCAACTGTACCTCAATTGTTAGATTTCTTTCTGAAAATGAGGTCTTTATAGTTTATATTATAGCAGTGAGAAATCATAAGTTATTAACAGTTTATTTCTGAGTTAAGTTTCAAATTCTAAAAGCAAACAGCTCATAAATTTTTTCCCAAAGTTTTTATAGTTTTACAGCTAAAACAGCAAAAGTATAAAGCTTCAAGATCAATAACATCTGTTTAGTCAAAGAAAAAGCTTCACTATTTATGTGGCTGAATGGTTATAAAATTTTCTTTTGATTTTTATAAGCATAGTAAATACATTCTAACCACTGATTGACATCAGAACAAATCAGTAGGTGTGTTTCATTCGAAAATCTCTTATCTATTAATTTCAGTGAAATAAAGCAATGTTCAAACTGAGAAAGAAAATGCTGATATGATTCCTCTCCTACAAGAAAACATAATCAGTATAAAAATTTTCAGATTTCCTACATCCACTCAGCCCCATCCTAAAAGAACAGCAATCAATGTTTTATTTTTCTTTTTTGCTTCACATTTCTGGCAAAGATTTTTGTACATTTCTGTACAAAGCCAGCAATCTGAATCAATGAAACCTATTTACTGATGCATGTGATTTTTTTCTTTATGTCATGTTTAATTCTTGGTTATCCCTATTCCTCTAATTTTATTAAATTATATTTATATTTTATCATTTTTAAATGCTTCTCTACATTATACTTCTTATATTCTTTTTTTATTCATCTCATTTATTCTCCACATTCTCCTTTTTTCAATTATAAAAATCACCCAACCTGAATTTTTCACTTCAATTTGTAAATGGCTCTGCAGTATATATTTGTTAGTTGTTTTTCCATGTGTAAATTGTTTTTCCCACTCTTTACACAACTTTCCTGTATTTCCTCTGCATATTTTAGGGAAAACAATATATTGCTTGGCCATCCAAATATTTCTTCATAATTTCCACTTACCATTTTACAGAAATTCCTTTTTTCTTACCCAAAGACTGAATGCACATTCTAAGTTCTCTCTTCATTCCAACCAAACCCAAATGATAACTGATAATACCTAAAAAGTTTATGCTTGTACTCATTTGCCAGTACTGAGACACTGAAGAGGCTAAATAAAGGCAAAAACATCAGAAGAAAATGAATGATTGTAGCAAAGAGCCAGAAATATAAAAAGCATTTTTTTTTTTCTAAAAATTCAGCAATATTCAGCATGGTTAGGAATATTAGACAGATTTTCATTCAAGTCTCACCTCCATCACCCTTTCGTTTGGAGATATTGGAGAGGTTAATGGGCCCAGCTAACTCCAGTTGTTCCTGTGTTTATAAAATGGCAATAGGAACTATATGTACTTATAGTGTCATAGTAAAAATTAGGCACACATACTAAGAATCACAGGAACTGGCACATGGTAGTAACTAATCAGTACATGTTAGCCATTGCTATTATTGTGATCAATACTATAATGACCAAAATATTTTGTTAATACAACTCAGAAAGGAAAAAGCATTTAAGATTTATTCAAATGTAAGCTAATCATTTCATTTATTTGGCAAATAATTTTTAAATACCTAATGCTCCTAGACCTATGCTAGATGGTTTGGGTACCTAACTTCATTGAGCTTATACTCTAGCAGTTCTAAATGAAAATCAAAGACCTGCTCAGGATTAAGATTTCTGGGACCAGCACCATTATTAAGAATACTGATTTTATTATTTTTCTTTTGTTCTTCATTGATTTCATCTCTTTATGTATATTTAATTAAGTTTAAAATAATAAAAACAGGAGCATTCCTAAATTTGCTGGTAGACTTTGGCAATTTTGAGGCTCCTGTGAAACACACAAGTGGAGCTGCCCAGAAAGCAGGTGAGTGTGGGAACTAAATTTTAGGGGAGCTAAATAAGAGGGAGTTGGCAAATCAGAGTTAATTAAAACAATGGCAATTAGTAAAATTTCTTCAGTGAGAGTATGAGTGTGAGGAAAAAAAAGGGATACCACAAAGAATCTTATAAAATACCAATCTGAAAGAAAGATAAGCCCACAAATGAGATTGGGTAAAGGGTATGGGGGAGGGGAGAGAAAAACAGAAGAGTGTGGTATTGTACATCTCAATAGAAAGAATATTTTTAAAACAGAGGGCGTGATCCATGGTACAAAATTGTGCTAAGAGATCAAAGAAGTTTATTCTATTACAGTCCCAGGACTAACTTCAGTGACCTTAGAAAGAACATTTTCAGAGAAGAATAAAAAGACAGTGTGCTGAGGTGTAAATAGAGGAGATGGATTTGAGATGGAGACTATAGACAATTCCAAGAAACATTTAACTGGGAATAGAGATTAAGAGTTACTGTGTAACTGAAAATGGACTTAGAATAAAAGGATTTATGCGCAGATATGTTTCTGTTTTTGAGGAGAAAGATATTTGAACATATTTAATGTTAATGGGAAGAAATCAAGAAAGGGAGAAGGTTGAAGATATAGAAGAGAAAGAAAATGTTCCTTTGAGTTAGGGCTCTTAGAACATGCACAGGTATAAGATCCAGAGTATGCATGAAAGCTTTGGCTTACAGAGGAAGAAGCATTAGGAGGGAATAATAAAAGGATTTATAGATAGTGGCAAATTAGCAGGAACCTCCTTCTTCCTATCTCACAGATGTTAATTTATGTTAAGAAGGAAGAAAAGTTAGAGCATAGGACAGTAGAAAATGTTTTATACAAAATTGTGGATAATGAAAGATATCTTCCTAGAAAAATACATAAAAGGTGCTTCTCAGAGCAGAGAGCTCAGTGAAGACTGTTATCCCAGATTCTCATCATCTTTACTTGGTGAACACCATCTCCTCTGATGCCTGCCCTGAAGGATGTAGGCACACCTCTCTCTCTATTTGTTCTTACCTTCCAAGAAAGGAGTTAATTCCAGATGGTGTCACATATTTTCTTCTGTACTTTCCATTTTTTTAACAAAGGATATCAATTTAAAAATCAGATTATTTTAATCATGACAGAATCAAACATAATATTACATAATTAAAATCTCAGTGAACTCTTAAATGGTTTGAATGTGCAGAAAATGATTTGTAACATCCTCTTCTCCTTAAATTAATGATGATGCAACTTTCCAAACTTTTGCTCTTGTACCTGTAGACATGGCAAAGGAAACTACAGTGAAAGAAATAGAAATCCAAAGAACTTTGCTCTAGGCTAGCTGCATGTTACTGGAAAAAAATTGTTTGTGGTCATGACTAACATAGATAAATGCTCAAATGACACTCTTTTCTCTCTCTCTCTCCCTTCACAACTTCTCTCTTTCAGTTAGATTAGACCTTTCTGTTTCCAAGATACCTTCTAGTTTGACTCTCTGCTGCTCAACTGGATATCTCTTATACTGACTGAGGTTGCCTGGCAACATGACCTATAGAACTTACAAGCCTCTGTGGCAGCTCTATTTTTTGGTTCACAGGTGGGAGATTTGGACAGAATTTCATGTAGCTTTCACATTGCAATTCTGTTTCATTTCAGTGAATGTGTAATGAAGTTTATTTACCTGCAATATTATTATTGTAGTGCATTGCATTATTCAGTATTGTTTAGAGGTTTTTATTTTTTGTCATAACTACGAATACTTCAAGAAAATTTTAAAAGATTGGAATTGCTCTTCAAAATACTTCATACCTTTTAGAAACTCATAAATCCAAAATTAAAAAAAATTAAAAACTGAAAGGTTATTGATGGGGAAGAGATGCAAGAGAACTTCTTGGGGTTTGCAAGTGTTCTATATTCTAACTTGGGTAATAGTAACACAAATATAACTATGTGAAAATTAATCAAACTATAAACTTGATATTAGAACACTTTACATAGTTTAATATATATATGGCATAATTTAAGAGTTTTAAGAGGTGGTGACACAATGAGTAAATGTACGTACAATAAAGAAACAGAGATTATATAAGCTTGATACAAGGTAGTTTAGGGACAAAAATAATCTCAGCTTTTATCACAGAACATAGTATCTTCTTAAAGACTGGACATTGCTGTTGCATTTAATTAGTTTAACAATAGAGTCTATTTTGCCATATGTCAACTATGCTTTTACTAATAACTTGTTATTCATAGAGGAGTCTTAACTGTCAGTTTGAATGGGCAGACTGAAGAGAACAGACAGTATAAACGGCCACACACTGCAAAGGATTTGCTATTTGTTTCAGCTTCACTGGATCACAAGCAGAATGCCTCATATGCAGAGATCACATCTGGACATTTACCTCAAGGAGACACTTCATGCATAGAGTCACTGATATTCCTTGCTGGTCTGGCCTCTGTGGGGTGCACTAAACCCCCATTTGCCACAATTTCCTGTGGCCAATAGATTGGCAAAATCTAACACATTCTTTAAAACAGATGATCTTAATAGCTTCATTTCATTGTATTTTATTTGTAAAATTTTACTGTATTATCTACATACCAGGGAGTGAGGGCATTTTCTGTACTTGACCCACTGAACCTTTTAAAGAGCTTAGCATTAAACTTGTACAGTTTAAAAGAGTACTTTTACATTGTTCTTATTTAATTTGACCTTCACCTTGGCATTAATATATACTTCCCATTTTATAAATGAGTAATCCCAGATTCAGAGAATTTAAGTGACTTACCCAAAGTGACACACTTTGTCTAAGCCAGCAATTTTCACAAACAGAATTTGATGCCAGTTTTCTAATATAAAACACCATGTTGTTCAATTAATATTTACTGTTTCATTTCACAATTGGAAAAACTTCTCAGCAAAGCCAGTTTCTATAAAAATTTGAATAAATAAGCCTTTATCTCTTTATTTTTGGTCTTCAGGATATTTCTTGAATCAGAGGAGATAATATATACAAGAGCATCTGTCTAAGGCAAATAAAAATGCACCAAATTATAGTACTTTAAAGCTGTCAAATAGATGAGGAGGTCAACTTGTCCACCTAACTGATTCATCAACTGACGAAACTGAGGTCTAGAGGGTTATAATGACTTTTGCAAGTTTCATAACCTCTAATGGCAGAATTCAAACTGGAACTCATTCTGTCTGCTTCTTGCTTTCATAATATGTAAAGTGCTACTATTATAAATCTAAATTTTGAGCAACATCACAGTATAAAGTATAAAAATAACATAAAGGGCAAAAATTGAGACTCAATTTTTCTAAAAGATAAACAAGGTAAATTGCCTTTCTACCCTTTCAATTGGTATTAGGCATAAACAGACTCTGTTCTCCCTTAAATAACTGAATTCATGTTAACATAAGTTGGGTAAAATAAAAGATAGTATTTATTGACCCTTTCCTATGCAAAAGGCCCTTTGCATATATTATCATATTCAATCCTTACCAAAACATTTTAAGATAGATATTACCATGCCCTTTCACAGCTGAGAAAGTAGAAGCAGTTAGGATAAGACCTCTTTAAGGTCCCCTAACTAGCAATTTGCAGAGCTGAGATCAGATTTTTGATGATAGAACCTAGATATTGTAATTCACACAGTCCTGTCTCAGAAATCAGATTACCTCAATGTAGCCCCCATCCTCTAAGACTGAGACTGCTAAAAGCCTACCCAAGATCTATCTTCTCCTTCTTCACTAGGAACACATTCAAAGCAGTTGTGTGTGCAGGTAAAAAACACTATATATAACAGCTTCTTTTGCAACAAAAAGTAATGATGGCTAGGTAGAAAATTTGGGTGGAATTTCCAGGGAATCTCTTTCAAGGGCACTAAATCAGCTGGTAGCATGCCCCTTTGTCATTGCACTTTTTTTTTTTTCCATTCTTGTTGCATAGAACCAAATATGATGGCTGGACTCCAGTAGTCACTTAATAGCCATTAGAAAAACCTTTGAGGATGAAGTCACATGGCTAAGATGGGGGAACAAAACTACGTAAGATGATTAGATTCTCTAATAACCAAGGAACTACAGTTCCAGCCTCATAATGCCAATGACCAGACTTCCCTTATACTGGAAAAAATTTAAACTTTACTTCCTTTAAACCCATGAAATTTTGTTACACGTACTCCATTGAGCTTCAAACTCTCATAATAGTGTAATAGCAACAACTCATTTTTGTGTGAAAAGATTACTGTAAGTAGCATTAAGGATTTCTGACTCTGGTAAATACATATTAGATAATTTGAGAAAGAAAAAAAACTTATCTTGCTTTAGAAAACTTGAAAAGTTGGGTAAAATACATATGAAAAAATTTTTCAGTTTTGCTTCCACCTAGAAGGTCGAAAGCCACAATAGAACATCGCTCCTATCCAAACAGTGAGAAAAGGCTAGATAATCTGCAAAATAACTTTTCTGAGCCCATCAGAGAGCTAGGGTTGCAAGGCCAAGATATTAACTAAATTTCAAAGAGTAACAGCCACACTGAGGAAAGACAGGACATAAACCATTTCACCTTTGTCAGAACATGAAATGAATAGGTGCTCATTATAAAAATGGGTAAGAGGAAAACAGCTAAAATTGTTTAAAAAAAAATACTTAAAGGCCAGAATAGACCATGAGAATAGTATAGACAGCCTGAGATCTCTCAGACACAAAGGGATATGCACTCACTCATAAGCTTTTTCTTCTGGCATCTACTGGCCGCTCAAAAGAAAGACTAAGGTCAGGACAGGACACCAAAGAGAGTACTTTAGTGTCCAAAATCCTTTCCAATTCCCCAGACTGTCTCTAACACAAAGCAAAATTTAGCATTTTAGGACAGAAAATCCTCATACCCCCAGGGCCCTGGGAAAGATCCATAGATTCTGGGAAAGAGGTAGAGGCAAAAGTTATCTGCCCTTGCTAGAGGAGCAGGTAACTCTCTCGAATCCAGATTCTCACACTGACAAAGCAGAGATCTGTTCCCACAGGTGGAAGGACAGGCCACTCTGACCAAAGAACTCCAGAAAGTCTAGGAGGCCTTTGGGCTGGGAGTCATGGGAATGCACAGAAATGGTGAAGAGCCACACACATAAGGCCCAGGTTCACGGGACCTAAGATGAAGACAAGGAAAGGAACCAACCTGGAGCCCTCCTATCCCCACCAGGGGCCTTGCACCAAATAACAAGCAACAGCACCTGCTACTGGGGGAGACACAAGAATGTGTCAAGAGGATTCCTCTGTTTTATATGCATGAAGGATATACTAAAAGAGAAAGGTAAAGAATAAACACAGAAAATTCTCTGGTATTCTAGGTGCCACATTAAGCACATTAAGCATCATATCTGCTGCTGGAATTTGAGGTGGAAAAATCAATCAATTTAAATCATCAGATTAACAAAGTAAAAAAAATTCATTTGATAATCTCAACAGATACAAAGAAAGCATTTGGTAACATTCAAAACCAAGCTATGATACAAAATCCCACCAAAGTAAGAATAAAAATAAATTTCTAAATCTAATATATGACACCACCCAAAAAATTACAGTAAACAACATTCTTAATACCAAAATGGTAGATGTGTTCCCTTTGATTTGGGGATAAATATTTCCACTCTTCCCTCTTTCATTTATCATGATTTTGGACATTCTAGGCAATTTGGACACAAAAACAAACCATAAAATTTGAAAAGTAGTAAATAATATTATCTCTGATCATAGACAACATAGTTCTTTATGTAGAAGTTTCAAAAGACTCTACTAAGAAAACATTAGAATTAATAAATATGTTTACAATCTGCTTTTATGCAAGGTTAATATAAAAAGATTATATTTCTTTATTAAGAAACAATAAAGTTTTAAATATATATAATAAATAATAATATTAAACAAATTAACCTCAATGTACTACACCTCTATACAGAAAACCATAAAATATGTTGAAATTAAAACACCTAAATACATAAAATATATACTATGTTCATAAATTAAGAGTCAGCATTATAATTATGCAATTCTTTAAAAATTTACTTGCAAATAAATTGAATAAAAACCCAACAACTTTTTTGTCAAACTTGACAAAGTAATTCTAAATTTCATATGAAATAGAACAAAGTCAAAATTCCTTAAATAAAAACATGGTGGGAGAACTTGTTTTAATAGATATCAAGAAAATTAAAAAGTGACCGAAGTTAAAAGAGTGTAACGAGTAGTAAAAAAAGACTAATAGACCAATTAAAAAGAATAGCTGGCCCCCAAAAAAGGAGACATACATGGACATTTAATTTATCATAATGACAGCAAAGGAGAAAATTTTCAGTATGATTCTGAAACAAGTGGATGTCCATTTGGAAGGAAAATAGAAGTTGATTTCTACCTCTCAAACTATTCACAAAAATCAATTGTAAGTGAAATGATCTAAATGTAAAAAGGAAAAAATAATTAAATTAAAATTAGAAATTTTTTCTCATCAAACACTTCATTAAGAGATTGAAGAAGCAAGTTATAGAGGGTAAAAGGTATTTGCAACATTTAATTGAAAGGGGGCTCTTAATCCAACTATAACTAACTTCTGCATATTAATAATTAAAAAAACACACAATAGAAAAATAGACAAGAAAGTCAAACAGGCAATTTATGGACAATAATACCCACATGGCAATTAAACTACATCACACAAACACATTATTCAACAGGAAAATCTAAACTATACTCTCATAAGAATGGTTAAAGTGAAAAGGACTGATTAGCCAAGTATTGGTAAGAATAAAATAATAGGAACTCTCATACACTACTGATTAGAGTGTAATTAGTATAACTACTTTGAAAAACTGGCAGTTATCTACTAAAATTGAAGATTTACATATGATGTAACCAAGCAATTTCATTTCTAAATATATATTCCACAGGGATGCATGTACCTGTGGAACAAGAAACATTTAAAAGAATGTTCATAGCAGCATTAGTCATCATTGCCCAAACCCAGAAATAGCCCCAATAACAACCATCAACAATACAATGGATAAAACTCAGTAGTATTTTATATAATACATGTATTATATAAATATATAATTTTATATAGTATTTTATATACGTAGCAATGAAATTTAATGAACCATACAAAAACATTAATGAAAATTAGACATATATGTTCAGGAAAGGAAACCAGACACACAGGAATGCATGTTACATGATTAGTACATATACAAATTCAAAAATAAAGATAAACTAAAGTTTTGTATTTAGGGATACAGGAGGAAATGTTAAAACTATAATGAAAACCGAGAAAGTGATTACTACAGAAGTTATGAAAATATTATCTGTCAGGGAACTGACAGAACAGGCATAATGTTCGGGAGGCAGAAAAAACAGGTTTTGGGATGCAGAAAATGTTCTATTTCTTGAGTAGTATGATGGCTACATGGGTATTTGCTTGTAAAAACCATTGTTTTGTTCCCTTCATGTATGAAAAAATCACAATAAAAAGCATAAAATGGCAATAATTCTGTTATTAAATTGTATAAATTAAATATTATGATATATGAGATAAAGTTCAATGACCATAACTCACATCTATTGAGATTTTACTGTGTGTTAGATGCCACTGTAAGTGCTTTACCTCATTTAATCTTTACAATAGTGAGAGACATTGTACTATTACATTTCAAAGGTGAAGAGACTGAGGCACAGAGAGCTTACATAACTGACACAAAGTCACCTAGCTAATGAGGCCGCATTTTAGATCTGAACTCATGCATTAGCATGGTTCTGGAGCCCATGCCCTCAAGTAGTACAGTATGCTATTCTCCAATATAAAAAAAGAAGAGATACTCTCTATGCTGGATGCTAGCTTTTTTCCCTCGTCAAAATCATTGTTTAGTATGATAGGTAAACTAAATCTAAAATAATTGATCTTTCATGGACCCAAGATATTAAATCTTTAATTTAGCACCCTATCCATGTTTCATTTTAAGCTCTGCTAAGGAAAGACCACTCATACTAAGTTTACACATTTACTATTCAAATTTACAAATGAGCAATATCATAAATTACTCTGTCCCTGTTGCTCAGCATAGAAGTGAAGGTATACAAGAGATTCGTCACTAACCAGAAGGCATATTTCTTTCTAAAAAAGGGATTTTTCTCCCTGTGCTAAGACTTAACTTAAAGAAGGAGTAAAGGCTTAATTTAAACAAGACTTAAATGACAACTTAATAAAGGGGTAAACTCTGAAAAAAATCTGTTTCTCTGACTATTGGTAACAACATTTTCCAGTTCGGTCAACTTGGAAAGCTACGAGTTTTGTTGTTGTTGTTTTGTTTGTTTTGTTGTGTTTTGTTTTTAGAGAAATGATGTACAGTGGTTAACTGCAGAGATACTGGAGAATGACCGAATGGACTCAGCTATGAGCCCTACTATTTTCTAGTTATTTGACCTGAGACAATCTACTTAGCTAAAGGGTACCTCAGTTTTCTCTTGACAAAATGGAGATAACATTAGTGTCTACTTCTCATAATTATTAAAAGGTTAAATTAAATAATAAATGTAAATCATTTAAAGCAGAACCTAGTACATAGTAAATGCCATTCAAATGTTAATTATTATTATTATTCCCTGACCCTATTTTCTTCAAAATTTCACCAGCATCTGTTCCTTCCTCTCCATTCCCATTGCTATGGCCTCAGGTCTTGCCCTCATCCCTTCATTCTTACAGTGTTATTTTTTCCAAAAATTGTTCTTCTTGTCTACAAGTCTTCCAGCTAGAATATTCTGTGAAGACAACACCAGACTAATATTCAAATAAGAAACTTTTTGTTCACAGGGTTTTCCCTCACAAAATATTCTCTTTGTTCAATTGTCTACCAATTAAATTTAAATTCTAATTTCTTACTCTGATTATCAGTTTTTCCTACAACCTAGTTCTAGTCTTATTTTCCGGTGTTATCTAGTTTTAGTCGAACACAAGAAATGTGTGTTGTTGCCAAACTAATTATTTTACCATTCGCTGAATGTGAAGTGTGCCTCATTACCTCTAAACTTGGGGACTCTGTTTCTCTGACTACTCTGTTAACATTTCCACCCGCATCAAGATCTAGTGCAAATGCAATCTCCATGATGAAGATGTAGTTCAGAATTATATTTACTTTCCTAAATCTCTTCTTCATTTTTTTCACATATATAATATTTTCAAATTATTTGAAGTGGCTTTATTAATTTGATTACTTTTATTAATTTAGACCACCCTCATGGTACCATAACCTAATAATATATCATCTGTATTATTTATGCCTGGGCATATCTTATTTCCTCAAATTGAAGACAGTAATTTCTTGAGAGTCATTTTTATCTTTCCCCCACATACTCTAGTACTTAATAGCAAAGTGCCTCTCATATTACAGGAGCATGCAATAAATATTTATCACATTAAATAAAGTAGGATTACTAAATGTAATCACTAGCTTTGTCTCTTTGAAACCAAATCTGGAAATGGAAAATAGAAGCATTCTATAAATCCTGAACTCTCAAAACAAAGAGTAGTGTGGGAATACAAAAGACTTGACCCATTCATTTGTAGAGCAATAATATTTTATAGTAAGTTGGAAAATATCCCTTAGGTAAAATGTTGCTGATGGTTTGTTTCAAGAAGTGATGTGTAAAGAGACTGGGAGCAATGGGTGACTGAAATGGGAGAAGATGAAGATCACCAAAGAGGTAAAAAGAGAAAGTGTGAGTGTGGCCAAAGTATTGTACAGGATGCCCTAAATTCTGACACACCTGAAAATGAGCAATAAGGAGAATGAGTAAGTCAAGGTGAGCTCTACATTACAAACTTCTCTATATTGCATAAAGTGGCTGAAGTCCTGCAAGGGAAAGGTGTGGTCAGGCACTTCAAATTCTGAGAAGTAAGACTAATAGAAATAAAATAAGGTCTCTGTCCTTAGGGAAATTACCTTTTTTATTTTTTAAATTTTCTTTACTCAAAGAGCATTTTTCAAGGTAATTTAGTTTTGGATTGCTGAGTGATCATAACAATACTCTATTTAAAGCAATTCATTTGTTTTAGTTGGAATTCAATCATCAACTACTTATTTACTAAAGAATTCATGTGTTATGATCTGAGATTAGGGCAATGTTATTTTGCAAATAAAAGAAAGATCGACAGAATTTCAGTGCTCAAGATCCAGGTCAAGAGATTAAAGAGAGAAACTTTAGAATTAGATTAACCTCAAACTTCACTTCCATGAGTGACAGATTTAAACTGTGCTACAGTTTCCTCATATGAAAAATGGAGAAAATAACACATCTGTTTCATGATATTATTGCTTAGGATAACTAGATGTTGAATGTAAAGTGCATGAGAGGGAGTAAATATCTAATAAATATTTTCTTCTCCACACCCCTCAATTTCTATAAATCATTTAATAAAACATTGGATGAGGTTGTTCTATGAAATTATTTGACAATCATTTCAACTATTTACTTTTTGTTTATAAGTTTGTCCTGTCTCCTTTAAAATAAGCATTTCAGACTCCATAAGCATTTCACAACTGCTCCCTCTTTTCTCCAAAAACAACAAACACACTTTCAGCTTAGGTACAGTCAACACACAAAAGAATATATATGTGTTCTAATTTTATATACTTTATATATACTTGACATTTGACAAAATGGTTTGTTTCTTCACTCGAAGTTCAAAGAAGTAAACGTGTCTACTAAAATCATCTTGCTCTGTAGACGAAGAAGGCTGAAGTTTAGTTTTCTTTTGAACATGTAAATTTAAGAGTATTCACTGAATACTTTTGTTATGTACTTTATATGACATTATTATGAATTCATGATGTTCATTAATAAATACCCATGCATTGAAATAGCTAAATAAATCACTTCCAATTTAAAAACCACTAACGTTTATTGGCCATATACTCTGTATATGGAACCGTGCTATACTTTACATGTATTATCTCACTTGTCACGAATGAAGTAGTTCTTAATTTTATATCTATTTCAAAGAAACATTAAATACTTTATTCAAAATTACACAGCTAGTAAGTGATATATTTAGGACTTAAAGTCAGGAGGTATAAATCCAGAGTCTGAATTTTTAAAACACTATACTTCACTGCATTTTTTTTTCTGACATAGTCATATTGGGAGACAATGTACAAACATCAATGCTGTCATCATTAATTCTACATTTTTTGAAATTTTATTTTATAATTGTCCTTCAACAGACAAGGAATATGAGTATGTGGATGTTAGGAATCTATGCTTCTATAATATCTTCCAATGCTAAAATAATAATATAATGGCATTTAATTGTGTTTTCAATGAATGAAAAAGGGTTCTTGGAGAAATTGAGAACTCTAATTCAAAACATTTTTTATCAAAGAATAATTAGATGATTTATAAACCTTTCAGGAAGCTTCATATCACCTATTTCCTACTAGTTCAAAACAATTCAAGAAAGAAATTGAAAAGTATCATTTGAAATGAAAGCAATGACATGTTGGACAATACAGAAAAAAAAAAGCTGTAACATTTTCAACATAATGTTCGAGTAAAACAAAAATTCAAAGAAATAATCATAATAAGTTTAAACCCAAAAATATTCAGGCTCTAAAATAAAAGTTGTTTAAGTTTTTCTAAATTTTGGTAGAGGCAATGTTTTGAAAGATCTTATGTTCAAAGCCAAGATTCATCACTTTGAATAGATATTGAGCAAAATATTAAAACTACTTGGGTCTCAGTTTTTTATTTATAAAATAGAAATTAAAAAATGAACTTAAAATATTTTGGGAAGAATGAAAGTCACCACATATAAATTGCCTGATATATAGCAAATCTTAATACTCAGCAAATCTCGATACTTAATTCAATACTCCTTTTTAAAACTTCCATATTAACACTGGATAAAATAATATTAATTTTTTCTTCATTCTTCTCAACTTATGAATCAGAGGAAAAAATCTTACGTAAATAAGAAGTGAGAAATATTATGTGCAAGTTATGTACATAAAACAAGAAATCAGTCATTAGAAATCTTGAAACTATACAACTTAATTCAGAGTAGCAAACAGTCCATCAAATTTTTATATTTTATATACATTTTTCCTCAACATTTACAAATATCAAGAACTGTAAATAGAAATGTGTTCTTTTATGACTGTCTGCCAAATTCATTCAGCATGACTGCAATTGAGTGGAAAAATAAAAATATATATTACTTACTATATGTAGTACTTGGCAATTTCAAAATGATTTGCAAACATTCATCTTCAAAATACTCCTACAAAATGCATCTGTGAAAAGCAAAAAAAAAAAAAAAATCAAAACAGTAAGCAGTTTGCCAAGGTCACAGAAAAACTAATCCAGACCAACACACATTTAAACACTACATACTTTAACATACTGAAATAAAGTTTTGCAAAATATAAGTTATACACCTTATAAAATATAATCGCTGATGAAGAGAAATATTCTCAACTACATGAAAATATTCTAAACATGAGTCAAGGAGGACATCCTTAAGTAAGATGTAAGAAGAGTCTGCACATTGGCTTAGAATTATATACAGTAAACACAGTGCCCCCGGAACATGGCAGAACAACATAAAAACAATTTAATAATATGAGATGTTTGTAAATAAATTTAGTTGGAGATTTTAGGTGGTTATTAAAATAATTCAAGTTTTTAAAACATAGTTTTGTCTGATATTTGAAGATCTCTGACTCAGAAGATAATGTGGCTTGATTTATCCAGAGAATTGCATTAATTCATTTTGTAATTGCATGTCAATTTCAATTGAAGACCACACACTGAGAAAAATGTAGGTATGCCGCTTCCACACCTTGCAAAAATACACAAATATCCACTTTCTTTTTTTCAGAAAGACAGTGTGATTATAAGGAGAAAGTTATTTAATGAGATTTTATTAATTATTTGTTTTCAAAGAGGGGTGTTGGGAAGAGCATCTTAATTTCAAAGCTAAAAATAGCTCACTTTAAATGGATTTTATGCTATAGGGTGTATGTTTTGTAAAAGAACTGTCAAAGAAACAAAACATAACATAATGATAATTAAAATAATAATTTAAAGCACAATGGGTTGTTTCAGATGGACGAAACACACTATGGACAATACAAATAAAATTCCCATAAGTAGCAAGCATCTTTAGTGTAACATTAGTTCTCAGCAAACAACAGAATTTCTGCCCAGAGAAATTTTTCTTTACAGTACTAAGCAAAGATACCAGTTTACTAATACAAGAGGTGTGCTTTTGTGTTCACCAAAACAAACTGTAACAAAGTCAACATTTCAACAAGAACAAGCATTGAGCTGAATGTCTAATTTATTTTCCTCTAGCATGTGAAAGACAATAGGATGGCACTGGCCTCCACCTGGCACAGGAATGAATGATTTTACTAACGGTCAACACAGACCCTCTCAAATAAGAGGATATTAGGTATAATTGGCAAGTTTATAATTAAATGTCATAAGTAAATCATAAACTTCTTAAGGAACTATGCATTTTATAAATTTCATTTTTCTAAATTTAAAATTTATAGCTTAATCAAAGATGTAAATCCATTCATATATAATTTCAATAGAATTATAATGTAACAATGAGTAGATCTGTATGTTTCTTCGTACGTTAGCATGTTCATCCTGATAGGCAAGAGAACTAAAATACTATTATTAATTTTATGTGCATTGCCCAATTTGACACAACTGAGCAGTGATCCTGGGCTCCAAACCAGCTTTTCTGACCCAGATGACTTCTCACTACAACACCTGTTACTCCCTCCATTGTATCCATTATATTTGGGACGTAAATACCAAATCTGGCTTACTGACATTGTTTATTCTAAACCACGGAATTAAAAAAAATTTTTAAATATTCAAAACTGGGAGATTTCTCATACAAATCCTCACTTCTAGCTCTTTTGAAAAAGCAAAGAATTTGTAAGGCTGGGCACACAGCCTTCAGAGGATACAGACATGGTTGCCCCTTTTTGGATGGAATGCATTTTCTGCACTCAACTGTTTCCTACTTTTGCAAGCTGTCTTCTACTCTGCCATTTTCAAACACTGGTGTGTTTTGTTTCTTATCCTTACCTAACAACTACAACCAGATCTCTTTGTTGTGAACCTGGAGGAATGATTTGCCTCAATTATGCTCAAAAAGCTTATTTCAATTAGTTGAAGCAACGGCTTATAACTATATTTCACTGGATTCTCATAATCAGGTATTACTGATTAGTTACTTTATTTTAATCTGTATCATGTTTTAAAATTTCATGGGCCTGAATTTCCATTTGTTTAAAATATATTTGATAATTTTAAAGCTAAGGAAGAAATTTACAAACACAATTAATTGGTACAAATCAAGGAAAATAATCACTCAAATAATAATTTTACATTTACCACAGACACATCTTTCAGAGACTTCCTGAACTGATGTGTGTCATTTGAAAAAATTATAGAGAAAAAAAAAAACCTCAATTAAACTAAATAAACTGGATTAAGAGAACAGTGACCATGAAAGGTAAAGCTAAGCAATCCACACATTCTGGTTACATCCTGGCATTTTGCAAATAAGTTGAAATATTAATATGTTCTATAGAATGTTTAAAAAAGTGGACCTGAGAGACTGAACAAAATGGCATAGATGATAGTGGCTTTGTTCATGTACTCTTGCGACCACATCAAAGTTGTGATGGAAACATGGAGGAAACAGCAAACAGAGTTGCCTGGGGTCAGATAAACAGAAGCCCTACAACTGCAGAAAAATAAAACACCCTGCAAGAGGATTTAGGAGGGAACAAAGACACAAGACTGCCCAGTGCCAAGGGGCTTAGTGGGGCAGAGGTTACGGCAGCTGCAGACACCTCTTAAAGGGTAATGGACTTTCTTTTCTTAAAAGGTAAAGACTTTCAGGTAATGGACTAGCTTGCTCTGAGCATTAGCACCTGGTTGGCTGCTGGAGGGGGTGGGTTGTCAGAGCAAGTGCCGGAGATAAGGCTTTATACAATGAAGAAGAGCTCGTGGTATCTACTGCTCTTCTGTTGAAACCTCCCTGCTCCCAGTGTCGGACCCAGGACTGCCGTAACTGAGACATCACCAAACTGGATAACAGAGGTTGCTCTGCCAAAGGATTCCCTGAAACTCCACCTCCCCCAACTCTCGGTCCTACCCAGGCCACATCTAGTTGTGTCCTCTGCTTGTTTTGTACTACTTGCTGAGCAAGCTCTAAGACCCACACTGGTGGCAGTTGACCTAGGTTTCTGGCATGGCTTCTTGAGGCAACTATAAGTACAGTATTTGCAGATGGCTGCTGAATCTTAACAGGTGGCCCCAGAGGGACACAGGCTGGGGATAAAATTGAGCTGCTGCTGAATCCCTCTCAGGATTGTGCTTCTGGACACCTACTACACAAAGCCATGTTAATAATACCAGGAGACTTAGGAGCTTTGCTTAGTACATAGAAACAGACACCGAAAGGCAGCCAAAGTGGGAATACAAAGAAGCAGAAACCACATGAGAAAACAGAATAGAGATCCAGGGATAATGGAGTTGAGCAATCTAAAAGATGCAGAGTTCAAAACACTGATTATAAAGATTTTCAATGAATTTAGGGGAAGTATAAATGAATTCAGGGAGAACTTTAACAAAAAGATAAAAAAAACATAAAAATGGAAATAAAAATTCTAAAAGAGAACCAGTCAGAAATGAAGAATACATTATCTGAGATGAAGAGTATATTAGAGGGAATTAACAGACTGGATGAAGAAGATCGAATCACCAATCTAGAGAATGGGGAAGCCAAAGACACCCAATCAGAAAAGCAAAAAAAAGAAGTCAATAATATAAAAATATTTTAAGGAGCCTTTGGGACAAAATTAAGTGTAAAAACCTTCATGTAATAGGGGTACCTGAAGGAGCAGAGGGAGAACAAGAAGTTGAAAAGCTATTTGAAGAAATGATGGAAAACTTCCCTAACCTGGTGAAAGACATAGGCATACAACTCCAGGAACTCTGAGAGTCCCAAGAAAGAGGAACCCAAAGACACACACACCAAGGCACATCATAATTAAAATGCCAAAAGTTAAATACAAAGAATCTTAAAAGCAGGAAAAAAAAAAAAAAAAGGCAGTTAGTAACCTACAAGGGCACACCCATAAGACTGGCAGCCAATTTCTTAAAAGAAACTTTGTAGCACAAAATATTTGACATGAAAACCCTGGATCTACAATCAAGAATACTTTATCCAGCAAAGCTATCATTTAGAGTCAAAGGACAGAAAAAGAGTTTCCCAGCCAAAAATAAGCTAAAGAATTCATCACCACCAAACCACTATTACAGGAAATTTGGAAGGACTTCTTTAAAAAGAAAAGACATGTATCAAAATCATGAATGAAAAATGGTAATAACTACATATCTATTAATGACTGCCTCAAGTGGAAAAGAATTAAGTGCTCCAGCCAAAGGTTAGGGTGGCTGACTGGATAAGAAAATAAGACCCCTAAATATGTTGCCTAAAGAGACGCACTTCAGATTAAAAGACACACACACACTAAAAGAAAGGGGATGGAAAAAGATATTGCCTTGATGGTCCTAGAGGGTATTGTGCTGAATGAAGTAAGTCAGACAGAGAAAGATAAATTCTACGTGATTTCACATGGAATCCACAAGACAAAATAAACAACAATAACAAAAAAATGGAAACAAACTCATAGATACAGAGGGGATGATGAAAAAGGGCAAAGGAATTAAGAAGTATAAGTGGATAGTTACAAAATAGTCATGGAGCTATAAAGTGCAGCATATGAAAAATAGTTAATAATGTTGTAATAAATATGTAAGGGGAAAGAAGGGTACTAGTATTGGTGGGGTGATCACTTGAGCTCTAATCTCCAGGCTGTACAACTGAAACTATAATATATTATTGTATGGCAACTATAATTGAAAAAACTCATTGAATTGTACAATGTAAATATGAGCAACTAATTGTCTTATATTTCAATAAAGCTGGGGGAAAATTATAAGAAAAAAATATGGACCTGGAATTCTGGGTAACTGTAGTCATCACAGCCACCTAAATCTGAAACACTTCACACATTGAGCACAATATATAAAGCCAATGAATACAAAAACAAAACAAACAAAAAACCTAGATCTTCAGCATAACTAGAAGTTTGAGAATAATAAAAATGTTGTTACCTATAAACAGAAAATTAAACACCAATATCTAACAGAGCTATCATTCAAGTTCTCACTAAATGTACTACAGAAATCTAAGGAGTGTAGAAAAACTATAATGAAGAGAAAAGAGGAAAACAAAGGTCCTATGACACAAAACTTACTCTCAGAAAGTTCACTGAACCTATGAAAATATTGAAAAAACTATCTTGACATATTAGAACACAGACACAGAAAAGAGACAATACTATGGAATTCAAGGTGACATTTTTTTCTGGGGGAGGAGCATTTAAAAATGATGAGGTTGTGTTAAAAGGACATAGGCCTCAGCTATAAGAAGCTCTCACTAGTCAAATCTGGGACAATTGGAAAATTAAAATAAATAATTATAATAAATGAAAAATTATTACAGAAAATAAAAAAATAAAATATAAAGAAATGAAGTATATAAGGAAGAAGGAAAAACTTCCTTTGCATAAAATGCCACCTAAAATATAGATGTATCAATAAAGCTAGAAAATCACCATTAGGCAAACATTATAGTTAATTGATTTAATCAAGAAAACACCTGTGGATTAGCACTTGGGGATAAAAGTGTGATGACAAACAAGATATTTCCAGTCTTAAAGTATCATCTCACAAATCATCTACTAATTATAATAGGAAAAACAGAAACTTTCAATAAAGAAACTTGGCAGAGAACACCTTAACTAAATGACCAAAGATAATCAATAATAGGACAAATACACATAATGTGTCTCCAAGTATAATGCACTTAGAAGGACACAATATCACTTCTGTAGTGTATCTGCCAAGAATGCATAACCTGAATCAATCATTAGGAAATATGAGGCAAACCCAAATTGAGAAAAGTCTTAGAATTATTTGGGCTGAACTCAAATTTAGGAAATTTGGAAAATATCTGGCCTGACCTCTTCAAATTCAAGGTCATTAAAGACTTAGGAAATGTTCCAGATTACAGGAAGTTTCAAAGACATGACAGCCAAACCCGTGTGTGATCCTTAATGCACTGTGAGTTACATAATAGTATTTTATTAATAATGAACTTCTTAATTTCCATAATTGTACTGTAGTTATATAGGATACTACCCTTATTCTTAGGAAATACACACAAAACATACTTCAAATAAAGAAAACTTATGTCTGCAACTTATTCTAAAATGATTTAGGGGGAAATTGTATGTATGTACCTATATACATATGTATTAGTATGTATATAATTATATTATACATATATACACATACATATATACATACATACCTATATGGAGAGAATGAAAGAGAAAGAATAAAAATAAGCATGCAAAAGGGGAAATTGTAAACAACTAATAAATCTGGACAGAGCATATTAAAGATTCTTAAGTACAATAATTGTAATTTTTCTGTATGTTTGAAATTATATGAAAATTTAAAATTAGAGAATAAAGATAGAAACAAATTTTTACTTTCATTTTATATGTTGAGAACACAGAATAGATCAATGAAGTATATTTTAATCAAGAAAAAATTTAAAAAGTAAATCAAAATCATTGTTCAACGTTTTTGAACAACTAAGGTAACAAGAAATCCAGAATGATATATATGTATATAAATATGTATTTATATACATTTATTTATATATATCTGTATATCTCCTGTATTTTATATTTTATAGATAGTGTATATACTTATATATTAAGTATGCATATAAAGATATTACATATTCATTTATAATTTATATATGCATGTTAAATCTATAGTATACAAGAGAATGACTATAAATCTGAAATCTATTTTTGAGCTTTTAAATAAGCCACAAACAACATTATATTTGGCATATTTAGCAATGTAGAGTTAAATAATAAAATGATATTCACAAAAAATTAGTCAGCAATTAAAGAAATATAAAGAAAAATTATCAATCTTTAAAAGTTTTCAATGTAAGTTGGTTTTCCTTATATAACTGTTTTTAAAAAATTCAAAAAAAAGTAAAATCACTCTTAATTCCTAAATCATTGTATTTCATGTATAACTATTCTGTGTTTATTTTCAAACTATTAAAGAGTTATACCATATAAACTATTCTATAATTAGATCCTCTTTATATTTGTGAATTTATTTTTGTGGCAATATTTTGTTACTCATTAAAAAGTAAAATCATTTTGTTGACTGATATCCCATAAAACATGCGATCATTTATTTTGTATTTTTTCATATGTAAGTTGTTATCAAATATCTGTGAGCAAAAAGACTAAACACACTGGAGAGATCCTTTTGGAAGTATCTTCTGCCATAGCATCATTGCTTCCTTAGGGTAAAATACCCAGAAGGGAAATTGCTGGATTAAATAGCATGAGGCTACTAAGCCTTTTAAAACTATATTTTATTAAAACATATGCACACAAATTCAGATGTTAACAACACCACAATCAGGTTATATTGTACAATCACTGTAGCCAGTCATAATTTTTTGCCTGTCTATGCCCAAATTTGGTCCTGGCTCTTCATATTGAATTGATTTTATGCATTCTTGGTATTAAACATGTTGATTTTAATTACCTTTTAAAATCTCTTCAAGGAGGTTACTCAACAATTTGACATTGTAATAAAAAATTGTTTATATGGAAAGGCATGGAAATAGAACAACTTTAGTAATTACTTATTTGAAGAGGAAGAAACACACTTCCATATTTTCTTACAAAACAATAGCCAAGTACTTTACAGAACCTAAAGAATAATACCTTCAAATAGATAATGTGTTACAGTTTTATAAGTTAAAACATATAAGAGGATTGGTTATTATGTCACAAGTGATGTAAGTGAAGGCAGAAAACACTACAGATCCCCCAATAATCCAAGCTGCTATCAGATCTCATTTCTTTTTTTTTAAATTTATTTTGACAAATCACACTCTTTCTTACAAAATTTATTTAAATCAATTAAGTAGCAACAGAGTGTCAGAATGACTGCATATTACTTTTTTTTTTTATTACATATATATTTACATTTTATTACATTGGTTATTACCTTCTCCTTTTTGAGTGCTATTTTTAATTGATGGTTCTCAATGATCTTAAATTGACTTCTACTTTTCTTTCTTCTTATATTTGCATTGAATTCTTGCAGATTCCTACAGTTAGCAACTTTCCTAGTTTGTAGATTCCATATTTTGTATTCTTAAATTCCAGAGGTTAATACAAATATCATTCTGTATACACACCAAATAAACCCTTCTGGAGTCTTACTTGGTCTGCCCTGGTAGGTTACTGATTCAATGACAAAAAAAAGCTTTGTGTCCCTTTACACCAACTAGATTTTCTTTACTGGTTGATAAGAGCATTGTGTGAGACAAAAACTAAACCTTACTGAAATGAAGATGTATGGCTTTCCACTCATATTTAAATCCTGTCATTGTGTCAGAGAATAAAATTAAATTAATTCAGAGTGATTTACTTCTCTCAAAGTCATCTTGGCTGTTATCTCCATTTGTTCTGCTTTTTGAGGTGTGCGAAAATCACCTGCTTTTTATTTCCCTATTTTCCTAAGTATCAAAGTAAAATGTTTAATATATAACTTCTGAAGTCATCATTAGTATGTTCCCTTTTCCTCATTTTCATTTGGTCTTCAAGAACCCTAAGCTAAGTTCCTTGCACACTTCCTATTATAAATATGACTTGATAATATTGCTGATTTCAATCGTGAAAGATATGACAAATCAGAATCACCTGAATACTGTCTATAATTTAAATGTAATCCTCCTGAAGTTCATTAGCCAACTTCTGCCAGTATTTAATTCTATATGCAGTCCACTCCATGACTAAATGCCTAGTTAATGCTTTGACCAAGATCTGGCACCCCTGTCCCTTGATTTCTGACAGTGTGTATACTCTGTAGACAGTGTCTATCTACACTGTGGCATTCTCTAACTGAAAACTGTTTCATCTCTCTTCTCCATTCATCCACTTGGGGAATTGTTGAGAACCATTTCCTAACTCAAGTGGATTCTCAGTCAATTCTTTGTGCCCCTTTTTTTTCATTGAATGTTTACAGCTTGCAAAATGACTGTTCCAAACATCTAGCAGGCTCTCTACATAAAGAGTGGCGAAAGCCTTCTCCTTCATCAACTACTCCTATCTACCCAAGAGATATGGGAAAATGTTGGTTCCTTCAGCCTCTGAGATGAAGTTTTGCTTAATTCATTCCATCCCAGTCTCAGTAAACACATGCCAGTGCATGGCATATTTTACATTCTCCACTTCATTTTTTCTAGTCTCTGTAGAAATTTAACCTTTTCCTGTATATATCCTAACTTTTGACCCCTTCCACTTCCATGAAGTTATTCTAAGAACTAATTAGAGATACAGGCAAAGATTCATGTTCAGAGAACATCATCAGTGTTATTTATACTTATAATTGTAAAACCTTAAAAGCAACTAGAGTAACTAAATAAGCAGTAATTTGTGCAGTTGATGTAATGCCATGCAGTCAGAAAATTCATGTCTCAAATAGTATTTATTTATACACAGAAATCTTCAATCTATATTTTTAAAACAACATAAATTCTTTCTAAAGTAATATGATAAATAAAGTAGCAATTATGCACATAATTATATATATACACATATATTTATACACATATATTTATAAAATTTAGAAAGATTGGAGAACTATACAATAAAATGTTAATTATTATATTTGATTTAAAATATAATATTAATTTTATTTTTATACTTTTATTAATTTTGCAAATCTTCTGCAAAAATAAATATCATGTTAGAATCCAAAAGGAAAGAATGAACACTAGTTTAAAATTCAGAGGTAACAGGGGCAACAAAGCACATAGGTAAGAACCAAAAACACAGCTGTAAATCCTGCAGAACTTCAGCATTAAAAGAACTAGAAACTCATATAGACAAAATTGAGGGATAATTAGGGATATTAAGAAATTGTCAAAATGTTAATAAAATGTGATTTTTTGATATAATGTGGCTAAAACCACCGGTTACCTTACCAATATCTACTTACTCCTCCCTCAGTTGCCATGTGCACTTTGCTACTCTTTGGCCTTTGTCTGCCCAAAATGTGGATATAACAATTGGAACTCTAGCAGCTGTTCTAAGTGCATGAATCTCAGAACATCTGCAAAGATCCAAGATTCCCAGTGACATTATAGGACCATCTTATCAGGCTTACACTACCAGCATCAAGACTTCACATTTTGTGAGAGAAAAATAAAGCAGTATGTCTTTAGGCCACTCTGGTATACACTGAACACAATTTCTAAGTGATACATATTATCTAAGAATCTGCAGGTAAAAATAAAGTAAATGTTTCTGTCATGAATTTACTGATTACTTGACCAGCATATATATTACCAAATATTGTTTCATATGTCAAATCAAACTTAATCTGAAGAAAAATTTGAAAGTTCAGATGAGATAAATAGAAATGATTAACATTTAGAAAATTAGAATACATTAAATATTACTCAAATAGAGAAATTTATATTCCATAAAAGAAAATATTTCGTATTTTAATTGTTTGAAGAATTATTTTTAAAATTGGATTCCAAGTAATGAAATAGCTTTAGCAGTAGTAGGAGAGATTTTATTATACATTAAAAATGAATTTCAAGAAACTAAAGATTGCTTAGACATTAGTTATTTAATAACAAAACCTAAATTTGGAACTGAGACCTTTCAAATCACATGATCGAATTAGACATGTGGTGTGAATATGTGATGAACTTTAGGTACAGAATGTGAGTTAGTTTTATATTGTTTTATGGTCAATATTTGTGCTTTGTTCATATGGTATACCATTGTTTAAACTTATCACATTTATATTTACTTCTTCAGAGAGTAAGTTAAAATTGATTGAAAATGCATTCTTTACTCCATTACACCATCTAAATATGTGGCATGGCAGGTAGTACATTCCAAAGACGGCCATGCCATCTCCCATCCCACAGCCTCTTCTGCATTGTGACCTTGGCATTCACCATCAAGAGATAAAGTCATTTCTTTATTTCCTGGATCTGAGCAGACCCTGAGACTCATTGGACCAAGAGAATATTCAGAAGCAGTACTGCACCAGTTCCAGGAATAGCCCTTAATTGGCTTAGCATTTTCTGTTTCCTGACTCTTAAAGCCCTCAGCTGCCATGTAAAAAGTGCAGGCTACTCTACTGAAGAGAGAAGACATGTTGAAGAGCATTGAGGCTTCAGACACGTGAGTAAAGAAACCATATTGGACATCAGTTCATCTAGCCTATAGATTACTCCAGCTCCAGTCACGACCTGATGGTAACTGAATGATAGACACCAAGTCAGGATCTCTGAGCTGATTCCAGTGAACCCACAGAACTATGAGAGATTATAATTGCTGTTTTAAGCCACTAAGTTTTAGGAAAATTTCTTTTATAGCAAGAAGACAACCAGAAAAATGTGACCATCCTAGAGTCTAAAACCTTGAAGTATGATACAACAATCTGGCTTCTTTTATTCATTTATATATCTGAAATATATATACACACACATATATGTATATGTATGTGTGCATGTGTGTGTGTGTGTGTGTGTGTGTGTGTGTGTGTAACACATACTGGCCAGAATGTGAATTGTCTGTATTGTCATCTATTTTTCTCTGTTTTTATCTCTATCTCTGCAAGTTATCTCATTTCCAAATAAAATTATTTCCAATGGTTTCCTGGCTAGTGCGGATATGTGTACCTACACTAATGTTTTATATGTGTGTGTGTGTGTGTGTGTGTGTGTGTATGCATATATACATATATATACCTATGTGTATATATATACACATATATAACATATATATACGTGACACACACACACACATACAAGTGCATGTGGGAGGCATTCAGCATATATATATATATGTTTGTGTGTGTATATATATGTGTATATATATATGTGTATATATATGTGTGTGTATGTGTGTGTGTGTGTGTGTGTGTGTGTGTGTATATATATATATATAGTGAGAGAGAGAGAGAGAGAGAGAGAGGGAGGGAGAGAATATATAGCAGAAACCTGAATGCTGTTCCTATGTGAAAAACTGTTGATGTAAATAGCAATTTATATATTTTTTCCATGTTCACCAAAAGCAGAACCAAGCCCAATAAGACCAATGAGAAAAATGACAAGGAATCAAATTTAAGCTTCGCACATGGTAAAACTCCCTTACTGTGAGGAATGCCAAAATAGAATGGGCTGCCCTAAAGAAAAGGCTGAAAGAAGAGTTTAAGAAGTTGAATGTCCATTCTCCTGAAATGTTGAAATGAACTTCAAGTACTGGCTAATAGCTAAAGTAACAGTTTTTATGGACCTTCTTGAAACCATGATTTTGATCAATTTTTTATGATTGTCTTTGGAATAGATTACACTAATATTCTTATATCCCCACCATATTCCAGAAAGAGATACCAAGAATGTCACAAAGATTCATTCAAAAGAGCATCATTAAATTCATAGACCTTTATTTTACTAAATTGACATTTAATGCTTTATCAAAATGTTTATTGAATGACTAGCTTTGTTATGGACTTTGGTAGGCCTCAGGAGAACAATGAAAAAGGTGATGCCTCCATTGTGAAAAAGCTTGTAACTTAATATGGGAGAACACAACTAACCATGATAACCTGGTGTAAGTTAGCAACAGCAATAGAAACAAAGTACCACAGAAACAGAAAAAAAAGTCTGCCTTTGAAATTTGGGGAAATCCTTTAAAAAGAGGTATCATTTGAGCCAACTCCTGAAATGATGAGATAGTAATTCAAGGCTGGAAAGCAGTGCAAACAAAGAAACAGTCATAGACATCTATGACTTATCCAGGTAACAAAGAAGTAATTCAGTGAATCCTGAAAATATATTAGATGAGAGGAAAAGATAACATGAGACTGCAAAGGTCACTTGGGATATATTTCTATGAAGGGTCTTGCATTTTAAACTGTAGGACTTTCAAAGATTTTTTACATCTAGGAGTTACTCAGAACTATATTTGAAGAGATCCTTCTATTGGCAATGTGGAGTATATAACAGACTATACAACATGGGGTAGCTCCTTTTTAGAGGAAAATGTCAGTGTTGGGTTTAGACTAGGTAGTGTTGGGGTTACAGGATCACCCCTCAAGATCCCTTTCAATCTTAATCTCTGTGACTTATGTCCCTTACAGAGGAAAAGAGTTCCAAGCAAAGTGTTATGAATGACAGAGGTGGCAGGACTCTCAAGCCACACTAGTGAAAATCATAAAGACATTGCTATTTCAAATACCTAATGAGTTTTACAAGTATATAAAGTACACAATCTTTGACTATCTGATAATGGAATTTGAGAGAAAAAACATCACAAGGAAGACATTAGTATTGCAGAGTAGAAAGACATATTCAGCTATCCTTCTGGGAAAGCCAGATAAAAATTTGACTGACCTAAATCCTTTTAGGCCTGCATCATTTTCCAAAGTAACTTTGGAAGGCCCAGGGGACCTATCTCTACATGTGCAATCTAATTAAATGCATATAGTAAGGACTTAATTGTATAGGGCATTTTGCTAGGTACAGCACAAAAAGAACTGTGCTAAACTACTTTCTTGGATTTCATAATCTACAAAAGACAGATACATGTGGATATACATCTACAATTTAGAAAGATATTTGAAAGCATTCATTAAACTAAAGGGACAGGCAAAACTATATGTACTTATATTGAATGCTTCATGAGAATCAATAAATGGGACAACTCCCTAATTAGTTCCATTTCAAGGGGAAAAAAACTAAAAGTCAGAGAATAAATGCCAGTGAGCAGCTCTCACTCCTGAGACTTGCTGGAAGAGAAGAGAAAGTCTCTGCCCTATTCAGCTTTAACAGCCCTGGAAGCCCAAGGTTAGTGAAGCAGTCCAAGGCACAACACGCCACAGGACTGCCAGTACTTGAAGGGAAGAGGAACAAGCCAACCGCAACAAAGCATCGGTCTGGGGATTTAAGCTCCTTTCTTTCCTTCCTTCTTTTTTGTTGTTATTGATGACGGTGGTAAGCCATTCCAAAAAGCACATTTATCCTTACAGAGAGAAAGATCTATATTGGGTGTCAGCAAAAAGGTAAAAATTCATGAAATTTCTAATAAACAGAAAGCATGAGCCTGGACTAAGAAAGTAATATGTGAAAAAGTTTGAAATTGGGGTGCAGTGTGAATTTTATTACTGAGGTTAATACACAGTGTGTGACATCAGAATTCTTAAGTCCTCTGAATGACTTGCTTGATGGCAATCAGCCAAACATATCATCAGATCAGAATTCTAGATACTAAAGAACTTCATTGACCTTGAAGCCCCAGCACAGTGGTTAATAAACAAATGAGGAACATATTTTCCTATAAAAGAGTCATGAATAACATAGTATTTACCACATTTGTTGAAAAACACAGAGCAGAGAGTGTAAAAATTCCACAAGATAACAACATGTAGTGATGTGCTCTTGATTCCCTTTCTTGATAGAACAGCTTGGCATTATAAAAATAGGTAGCTCTATTTTGTAGATGTTTTTCATGTCTGAATGACAAAATAATCCTCAGAAGCAGTAATGAAAAAATCATCTTTTTAATAGTATGAGAATTTGATAAGGCAGAGACTTGATAGAAAGCAAGCAGAAATACAAGATACACACACAAAAAAATGATTTGCCTAATGGATCTCCAGGGTTTTAAAATTGCAAAAGCACTCAGTAATTGCAGGTGAACATAAACCCACCGCTGAAAACCCATTAGTTAGTATGTGCCCTTATAGAAATTTTGGAGGTGCCTGACCTGGCATGTACACAATACTGTAAATGAAGTGGATCTCAAAACCACTGGCCAGATTTATTAACTGATTATGTATGCTGGCTGCTTAAGCAGGAATCATTTCATGCACCAATAAAATACACTCTGTATTAAAATGTGACAACATTTTATTGGCACACAATTTTATATGTCAAGTTATTATGAGATGTAGTCCTCTGGCCAATTAAAAGTGCATGGGTTTTTAGAGAATTTTAATAAAATTACAGATACATATAATACAACTTGATTAAAATCACATTAATTTTTTTCCATAGAAAAAATAATAATTTTTTCCATAGAAAATACATATATGATTTAAAAAATAAATGGATATAAAATAAGATCAGTTAAAAAATGACTAAACATGTGAGTTTTCAGGTGTGTTAGTGTAGGAGTGGTAAGGATGAAAGGGCATATGAAAAGCTTTAAGGCTGGCTAAAATCTCAAAAGTAAACCTGAGTTAAACCTGACAAAAACGTTACACTGAAAATAGGTTTTAGACAGAGAAGTTAAAAAAAGTTAGACCAAAACTTAATTTGGTCCAACAAAAGGTCAAAGCAAACTATAGCTAATAAAGCAACTAAAAATTAGAAATATCTGAATTATCATTATCATACAATATCAGTAACATATTTAGCTTGAGGGTGCCCAAGCATGAGATTATGGGGGCCTACACTTAAAAATGCCCAGGGAACACATAAAAATGAAAACTCAACTTTCAGTAGAAGTCCTTTGGGAAATACACACACACACACACACACACACACACACACACAAATAGGCATCAGTCCTACTCTATAACAGGAAACAGTATATATCTTTGATTTAATGACAGTTAAAAATACATTACAAAATTAATCATATTGCTAAATGTTTCTATATCTTGGTCTTATATTTATAATGATTGTGCATTTGTGAGTTACAAACTTCCGAAGCACCTGTTAAATAAAAACGAAAACTGTTCACAAAGTAAGCTTGCAAGGTTAATTATTAGTGAACTACCACAATATGAAATAATTACAGGTGGTGTAATATTTTGGCAGACAGATGAAACAATACAAGAAAATCAATTGTCTGTCTGTGACTTAATGTAACCTTGGTTGAAAATAGTTAACCTCATGCACGGTTCACAGACATAGCAAGAGTTATTACCTGATTTGAAATATTTCTCATGAAGAAATTCATTAGAAAGTTGTTAGAGCTTATAATAAGGTTTTTAAAATCAGTTTAAAATATATTCAAATGGCAAACAACTTCAAGAGAAGAGTCAACAGGAATACTTAGCAAAATGAAAGCTGAGGACCCAACATTATTTCAGGCAGCACTAGAAAATTATTTAAATTTCAATAAATAGTAAAGAAGTTGTTTGAATAATTTTATTACTTGTAACATGAAAAAGGTTTTTAAACACAGATAAAACATATATCATTTAATTACCTATAAAACTACTTTTTATGTAATAAACTAACAAAAATAAGTTAGTCCTTTATCACTTTTTTTAAATACCTACTCTTTTACTGAACACATTTTTGGAGTTGAAGAAGTTGTAGGTTACATTAAACAATTAGTATTGGTAGAGTTCAGCAGTCTAGAAATGATTCATAAATAAATCAGAAACAGTGTGACACATCATTAGATTTCCATGAGCAGTTTATTAATTTATGTATAATTATCATTTGTACAAATTACTGTGAAGGAATTGACAAACTATCAATATTCAAAACAACCTATTTTTTTCATATGATCAGAAAAAACTGGAATTCAAATATTTCTAAATGAGAAATGAATTAAAATGTATTTCAAGTTATACATTCTTCTAAATAAAAATAGAAAATCTCCAATTAAATATTTATAAAAATCATTTTAAAAAAACTAGACATCATATACTGAAAATAAGGTCTGTGTCTCTAAACAAAAATATTAATGTTTCATCTTTTTCATGAGGGACTAAGGCTGAAATGATAATGTTTTAAATTTTTTAATATTTTTCATATTCACACACAAGAAAAAGCACTCATCTTTCAATTTCTCTAAGGATTAGCCAAGAAAAAATAATATGGTCCAAGCTGATCAAAAAACTAAGGGGAAAGTGAAGAATGACTGCTCAACTTAACCAAGAACCTAACAAAAATCAAAAGGGATGTTGAAATTTTCCAAATAATGTTAAAGGGAATAGAAGAAGCTTACCATCCTTTTTTAAAGCTAGATCACTGTCTGACAAGTGGCACTTTAGTGTTAAGCATTGTGTATAATTTGTACAACTTCTTGGTATAATACTTTTCATGATACAATATCTTTGCCTTCATGCATTTACCTTTTCTTCTCTGTTAAATAAGATTTCAAATATTTCACTAATACAGTTTTACTGTTTCTATTTTGCTTGGCTTTAATCCTATCTTTGACTTCTATTCATTTATTGTCTCCTGGGATCAAATTTTACAGTTACTCCTTACAATAAGTCTTCTAGGTCTGAGAATTTTATTTTGAAAATAGGTTAAGCAGGCCAGATTAACTAGGCACCCAACAAACTAAATGCCAGTAGAGGACCCTAGAAGAGGAGATGCACTAATAATAGCTAACATTTGTAAAGCACTTGCTAAGTGCCAAGCACAATAAACAGCACATTATATGCAATGTCACCTCAGTCCTCATGACAAACCATTAAAGTAGTTATAATTATTAGGCGGGTAAAAACAAGTATCTAGCTTTTAGTTTTGTGAGAATTTGATGAGCCAATATTTTGTAAAGCACTTAAAAGAGACCCTCATGCCCAATAAGAGACCCGGGTTGTATTAGTGTTAGCTATTGTTATTACTATTCCCATTTTAAAGATGCAGTAACTAAAATACATAGAGGCTATGTAACTGTGCTTTGTCATTCTGCAACTAATTGGATGAGTTAGAATTTTTGAACTGCATTTATGCAAGCACCACAGTCTTAAATTTGTATCTAACACAACCATGTTCTACTGCCTCCTCCAAACTTGAGTCCCTACATTTTTCTTATCTTATAATCAAGGGTTAGTTCACACACTAAAGGTTCTAATTAATTGCCAACAACCTCACCTTAACAGGAAATTTAATGGACCTTTGATTCATTAAACCAGGAAAGATAACAGGACAAAACAGCTCTCACTGACCCCTAGTCGTTGTCCAAATCCAGATCACTCAGAAAATGGTAAAAGGAGGTGACCCAAGAGATTATAATCACACCTTTCAGCAGAAACAAGATAGTCACAGCTTTAAAGAACAACTTATTGTTATTTTGCTTTTTCTCATTTCAGTATCCCCTATCATTCCATATTATAAAAATACTGGACTTTAACATACCAATTAAAAGTAATTTTGTTCTCAATTTTCCACAGTAGCTTTGTTTTATACACATCCCAAGCAATGGGAGAAAACTGAAAAACGTCCTTATTCCTCTGTCTCTCTCACTCTGTCTCTCTCTGTCTCTCTCTCTCTCTCTCTCTGTCTCTCTCTCTCTCTCTCTCTCTCTCTCTCTCTTTCACCCCCCATATTCTCTCTCTCTCTCCCAATCTTTCTATCATCTCCTACAATTTTCTTTTAGTTTGCTCAATTGTTAAAAGATGCTACAGCATACACACACACACCCCACATGCAAAATTTTTCACACAACCAATGGGTTAGAAATTTCTTGTGGGACCCATCTGTGTTCTCACATTCATTAGGAATAACTAGCATCTTTAAAGCAGCTATTTCTGATCAGCTACAAAATTAAAGTGTTAGCCGAAACAATAAGAAGCAGTGAGAACTTCAAGAGCAGCTGCCAATCTAAAACAGCAATATCCTCACATCTGTCTAATGCTAACATAGCCATTCTTCACCTATCATTTCTTCTGTGAATCTGTAGACATATCAGGAAATCAAGGTAACTGGTATAATTTAATCACACAGAGGACTATAAAATTTACCATATCTATCTGGAAACCACTAAAAATGTTGTTTAAAATTATTATTTGGCATTTAAAATTTATTGTTTAATATGTTCAGGAAAACAGGTGGAATGGAGATAGGATCTTTGAAAGAATCATTTGGTAATGTTTTGCAAAAAAAAAAAAAAAGTTAAAAGAAAATAAGTCCTTGAATAATGACAAAATTATATCAAAATAACCCTATTTGGGAAGTGATTATTATAGACTAATAAAACTAAAGCTGGCTGATTCTTATTTGAGTGGTTAATTCAATTAGACACAAGGTAAAGAGATAAACTTAAAGGAGAACAAAGACCATTGTTGAAAAGGCAATTAACATCTTTACCCTAATTAAGAAATTGAGCAAGTAAAATGCCATATGATTTTGCTTACATGTTGAATCTAAAAAAAAAAGAAACAAAAAATGAATAAACAAAACAGTAATAAACTCATAGATAAAGAGAATAACTGATGGTTGCCATATGGGAGGGGAGTAGGGAGAAAGGCTGAAAAAGTGAAGGGGATTAAGAAATACAAATTTCCTTTATGAAATAAGTCATGGGGGATGCAATGTACAGCATGGGGAATACAGTCAATAATATTGTAATAACTATTTACAGTGCCAGATAGTTACTACACTTATCATGGCGATCACTTCATAAGGTACATAAATGTCTAATCACTAAGTTTTACACCTGCAACTAATATAATATTCTATGTCAACTATAACTGAGAAAAAAAAAACCTGAATCAATCTTGAGACCTCTCCTACCTAGAAAAATTACAGTTCATTTTATAAATAAACATTACAATATACAGTGATACCGATATTTTTATACCAGAGGCTTCATTTTAAAGAAGTGGAAACTGAGATCCAGAGAACTTAAATGACATGCTAAGAATTTATTAATGGCTTTGCCAGGACTAGAATCCAATTCTTTTCTCTTAGCCCCATGATCTTTAAAATACTGCAGAGGATGACTGCTACTGGGTTTATGAACAAAAGTTCTAAGTATTTATGTGCCTTTATACAGTGCAGTCTTCTCCCTCATCCCCAATCAATTCCTCTCCCCACAAGGCATCACCTTGAATTGTTTATTAGCTCTGCAACAGAAGTTTTAACTCAATATCTTTATGGACCAGGGTGATTCAACAGTGATTGGAATGTGTGAAAATCTGGAGAGCATAACCCACCTAAAAGCAACTATAATTTTAAAAAATCAAATTAAAGCATACTTTGACTAAACAAATGGATCCATAGTATTTTAGACGGTGTCTAAGTTGCCTCACTCATCACACTCCCCACTTCTGCACTCTTCCTCTTAATACAGTCATTACTTCTCTTAATTACCTTTGTAACTTTAAGGACTATATGATCACTGCTATTTCTTCTATAAACTATAGACACTATCTCTTGGCTCCATTTTGTAAAATGCTAATCTTCCAATTCCTATCTTTCTGCTCTCTCTAACCCCAAATCCTAACTCCCAACTTTTACCATCCCTATATTTATTGTGACATTGCCATTGTTGAAAATATTTGCATTCTGTTTTACAGTCATGATTATCTAAAAATAGATACTAAAGTTGAAAAACAGTAAATATCATTTATAATTAATATAGAAATGTTATTCATTTCATGGCTCACTAAAGTTCTCTGGCTACTTTTCTTCTTACATATTCTTTTGTTTTTACTGGAGTTTTTATATTTTTTACATTATTTTTCTTCATCTTTTCAAATATTTCTTTAACATTAAATGTATAATGTCCCTCCTTTGTCCCAGAGCCTCCCACCAGGCAAAGCCCTCCACTAATTCTGTACCAGATCAAAGAATATGAATTGTCTTCTAGGACTACTTCATAGCTACCATGCCATGTCTTTCTCTTCCTCCTAATTATACTTTGCCAGGGTTTGAGCTCAAATAAATTTATAAGAAAGGTTACACTTAGAAAAATATCTTTAGTCCTTATATGGACTGAAAATGGCTTTATTCTACCCTTGTGCTTGATTGATATTTTCAGTGACTATAGAATTTTAAGTTACAAATCATCTTCCTTCAGAAACTTGAAAACTATTCTATTAATTCTTTAATAGCTGTTCTAACTATATTTTTTGTTTTCTTGCAGAGCTCCAATTATCTGGAAGTCAAACTTCAGGGAGATTCACAGTGACTCATCTTCTTGTTTGTCTTTTTGTACTGAGAGTTTTTTTTATTTGAAATTATAAATTTTCCCTTAAATGCATTTGAAAATCTTTAATTTAGGCACTATTTTCCTCAATCCCTTTAAGATTCTAATTGTTTTGCCTCTTTTATGATCTCTTCACGATCAGTTCCCTGGAAGGTCATTTTATTATTATTGGTTTTCTTTAACCTTGGTCTCTTTTTCATGTTGTTGACTTTTATTAATATTTTTGTCTTAAATTATTTCTTAATTATCTGGTGATCCTTAGTTGCTGTTCTATATTTAAGGATGAAGAACTGGAAAATGCTGAGCCCTCTGTACTTGAATGTGTCTTACTGATTAGAAGACATTACTTTAGTGTAAGCAAGAGCTGAATATTAGGCTTAAAGACCCTAAGTGCCAAAACACAGACTTTGTTCTGTGTTTCTAAGATGCATCTCTAGTTACTCTTATTGTCCCTCAGCAGTCCATGTAATTTCTTAGTGTCTGTTAAGGGGGGCATTCAGGAGGGATAATAAGAAAAACTTGCCATAGGGATGTTTTCATCAAAGTAGAATCAGTGAATAGAAGGTTAGCTATCCCATCTATACATGTTGATTAAATATTTTGTTTCAGCTCCAGTGTCTCACTTTTGACTTCTATTTTTCTTGGCATTATTGAGCCTCAAGTCTTTGGGAGCTTGTTAATGGCAAAGTGGCTTCCTCCTCACCTTCAGGACACTCCCATATCTTAGGCAGTTTCCTCAGCTTGGCTTCACTCCATACACTTCGTAACAGCTTGATATCTTTTTAACCCCTTAATTTAATGCCTGTTAATGAGGTTTCAGGAGGGAGTTTAAAGACATATCTCAATATTTCCTCTTACAATGGCTACTCATTTGATTAAAGGCAATTCTACTGAGCTAGAGAAACTAAGCTTAAAATATCTAAAATGAAGAAAACCCAAGAACAAACAATTATAGTGTTGCATATCACCATAGTCATAATAGCAATAATGCTGTTCAGAATGATTCAAAGGCGGCTCTCCATTGAAATAAATGCAAACTGCACATCTGTACATATCTTAAGGTACATGGGATAAAAGCAGTACTACTGATTTCATGTTTCTGAAATGCATTATACTCTGTCCTCTTTGTGTGGAATGAGACAACTGATTAATATTCTCAAAAAAAACGATTTATTGAAGCTCAAAATTATTTAATGAGATAGTCACAAATATATTTGTGGAGGTTATCTTTCTTTACAAAAGGAATAGAAATGATGCAAATTCTATTTGAATTAGAATTTTATATAGATAATAAGAATTTGTTCATTGTAGAAGCAAAATCGGTCTATTGTTGTCTGCTACAGCAAATGAAGTGTCTCATAACTGGCAATTCAATGTGTTAATTCAGCTGCACCATCCAATTACCTACGATTCATCTCAACTTAGTGCACAACAATAAAACTCTTTAAAAATCTGTGACAAAATATCTGTTCTAGGTTTACCAAATAGGGAAAACGCTATACTGAAGTCAGGGAGTGGGAAACACAGAAACTAAATTATAAAAAATTGCTCATCACAATCTAGCAATAGCATCACAATGAATTTTCGACATGAAGTCAGTCTAAAGTAAATAATGAAACACATATTGGATGTTTTATAAGGAAAATCTGACCAAGGAATGTGAGAACTGCCTGAACGGAAATTGGCATCCCCTCAAATAACACAGCATTCCCTTGGAGCCATGGGCCTGCCAACTGCCAACTGACCACAGGGTCCAAGCACACAATTCTAAAAGTAGACAGAGGTAATGAAATGTGAATTTAGCATTCCTGGCCTCCTGTTAAATGACCCAGATGCAAGAGTTAGAGCATCTATCTCTTACCTATTCAGAGACTAAATGATGAAATAAACAGAAGCTCTTTTTATTTACTTCCTTTTTTTTTTTTTTTTACAGAATTAAGACAACTAATAGATAATCCAGTCCTGCTACATGAAGATTTATCAAGCCATAGAAGATAGATAATTTAAAGTAGAGAGTACCATGAAGAAGGAAAAAGGGAAGGGGGAGGAAGAAAGATATTGGAGAAGAAAAAGAGTATTAGGAAATGATAAACACAGTGTTTACTTATGAAGAAAATACAGAGGAACACTGAAAATCTCTAGAATGTGGGTAAAATCTGAATTATAATCAGGGACAGGCTGGTTTCTAATATTTTTCAAGACAAACAACATGTACTCCCATTTGAGACTGAACTATCTAGAAAATCAAGAAATATGAGCCTTGAGGTTTAAAAAAAAGTGGAATTTGTTATGAGAAAAAGAGAAAAAACTGTATTGTTTTAAAACCAGGCTAATCAATAATCCCCGTAAATCCTCCCTTGATTACAGAACCTGAAAATGAAGTTGTTTTAAAGTGTAGATTTTTATTTAAAAAAAAAAAAAGACAGGTGGACTAACTCATTACTGGAGGTATCTAATTTGAATAATTTACATAATCTAATCATATATCAGTCCAAAATTGAATTTTTTTAAAAGACTAAATAAAAGTCATATTAAAACACTGTCTTAGTGCATTAAATAAAAACATTAAGTAATAAAACGTTGCTGAAAATCAACCAGAAGCCAGAAGGATAAAATGTATTAATCATGAATGATTAATAGATCAGTTATTTACAGATTACCAGTGCTTATAAATTAGTATAGATATGCCATAATATAAAAAGCTTACCAAAAACATACTTGAGAAAAAAAGAAGTATCATTAAAATTTCCCCAGTCCTTTCATAAATATGAGTATTTCCTAATGTAATATAAAGAATCTATCAACAGTATTACAGAAAAAATAAGATATTTCTTAGTAGTAGGTTAGTTACAGATGTCGATCTTAGGGATTAAAGTCTGTATATAAAAATCTTATTTAGTTATGGATATAAATTTTTTTCTTCCTGTCTGCATAACTATACGTTAACTCCTTGTTATGTTTTTTTTTTCTTTTTTTGGGGGGTGGGGTCTGCATGTAAGTAAAGACAATAATTAATCTATCTGAAGAAAACTACTCTGATTTTTCCATGTTTATTGTCCCCTTCATAATTAACTTTCTTTCTTAATTTGGTGCTATGACTTCTAAAAAGTAAACATTTTTGTTTTCAACTCTAGAAGTCTAAGGTTGTTGGTCAGGTTTTCTTCCTTTACTTTCAAAGGCAAAACTTACTTAAATAAGAAACAAGACATAGAAATCAGGGTTTTCTTTTCAATTCTGCTACTTTGAGCTTTGTGACCTAAAGCAGGTTGTCTTACTAATCATTTCATCAAAATAGCATAGTCCTTGCCCTGCTACTTATTAGCTTATTCCAGACAACTTACTTAACCTTTCAGAGACTCAATTTCTTCATCTGTAAAGTGGAGGTACTAACAAAACCTAGTTTAGGGAGTCATTATGATTAAATAAATCAGTACTGTAGAGCACTTTAAATGGCATCTAGAACATAGTAACCTCTACATTTGTTAAATAAAGAAAAATTAATAAGTAAATCTGAAAACTGTTATACTAGAAGTAGATCAGTTGCTTGGGATAGGGTCTGTGGACCCATCCCAGGCAAATGAGAATCTTTATCAGTAGGACTTGAAAACCTGTTATTAAAACAAACAAATAAGCAAAAACAAAAACCTCTTTAGGTAATTTCAATTTACAAACTAGTTGTCAGCAGTGACACTTGACAGCATTTTAGGTCAATTTAGCTACATCTCACACACCCACCAGATTCTTTTCCTCTTCAGTGGCCACAGAGTCACTATTCAAAGCAACTTGGGATTTAATAGTATCCATTAGTTTTACAAAAGCAGTTAGAAGTTTAACTTTGTAATTTTCTCTGACCTAAAGTAAAACTGTTTTGTCCTCACCAAGGTGAACAAAGAAATAAAAAAGGAGCAACTGATTTCCAAAGGTTGAGAACACTAGTTAGGGGCAAGGATGTAAGAATAAATTGAGACATGTGCCTTGTATTTTTTCTCAATACTCATTCCTTGTCCCAGGACACAGATTAGCACCATCTCAGTTACAGTGATTTGTGGTTAACTACCATGAAGAAACAAATCACCTCCAATCCACTAAAATTTCGACAAACATTAAAACAGTAAACTGAGGTTAGAGCAATTGCTAGCTAGCATCTTTCCAAATTTATTGCCCTGACTTGCAACTAGAAAGAGAATAGAATAGCTATATGGGCTATGTCTCATTCAGTGATGAACATGGTGACTATGCTGGCCTATGCTGTGTGGGCACAGGAGGTCCATGGGGTGAGCAAAATATTATAGTGTTTCAGACTAAGAGGGGTTCCCAAGCACAGTTTACAGAATGTAGTAAAATAAATTACCAGACTGTGATGAAATTTTCATCAGTCTTTGTTAAATTAGAAAATAACTACAGTGAAAAAAAATTTACAGGAAGCTAAATTTATTTTAAGAACTTTATTTTGAGATTCTGTTCTTCCATCTTAGTTCATGTTAAAATGTCCACTCTTTTATAAAATGATAGCGATATAAGTAGACTTTGTAAATCATTCTTACTATGCAAAAGAAAATGTTCACATGGAGGTTGGCATCCATTTTTCTAAAAAAAATTTTATTAGTAAAAATGTCAGACTGAAAACTACTAAAGCATTTGCTTAAAAGACAGAGAGCTGGTGTGATCCTTGGCCCTACTACACATTAGCTGTTGATTTTGAGCAAGTGAGTCCTCATTTATACAATAGAGATAGAAACACTACTTACTACACCTATAGTTATAAGGATAAAATGATAAAATGGGGTAAGACCTATTAGATGTTCATTTATCCACAGTATAAGTACAAAGTAAATACCCAATAAATTTAGTCATTTTATGAATTTATAACTATATTAACCATTTTTAACTCCTTCATAAATAAACTGAAATAGCTGTACCTTCACATATATTTGCTTCCAAGTATTTTGTTCTATTTTTCTTTCATTAGACTAATGGCAGTATTGCATAGGGACTTTGATAGCTATATAAATCTCAACCTTTCCATCTGAAACTAATTATAATAAAAATCTCAAGAAGAAATTAAGTCAGTTATCATGCTTCTGGCCTACAAGAAGATAATTCTTCCCATATGTGAAAATCCATTTTTTAACAAAAAAGAGGTGTTGTGTTCATAATATCAAGGCAATTAGTATTAGGTTAGAGAGTAAGTTGACATTTACTACTATCTCTGAAGTATAATTTGGATGATTTTGAATACACAGACTGTGCTTTATATCTTTTTTGTTTACAGTGGCTACTCAGCACACGTTATGTTCACCAAAGTACCAACCAACAGTTTAATCACACTCTTCCCTATAATGTTTCACAAGAGCTTAAGTAAGACTTATGTGACAATTCAATGTAGTTTAATACAGAGCCCCAATTAATTCCACATCATGTGAAAACCCTGATAAATCTTGGACAGTTCTCATCTATCTTAACAATAAGTACTTCTGAGAAAATACAAAAGAAGTCTGAATATTTAATATGAACAATATGTTTAATTTTGTCACATAACAGAATATATGATCACAAATATGCTCACATCTATGATGGAATGGTCACTACTTTCCCTATATCCCTCTCAAGTTACGTTGGAAGGATTAACTATTAATATGGAACAATTTTTAAAAACTGATATTTTGCATCTTACTGTAGGTCTATTGTACAGGTTGGACGATTATAGTAGGATAAACAATAAGAAACTAACAGTTTATGAGGACCATAATAATTATATGGGTATTTGACTGAAGTTGGGCCCTTAGAGAAAAGGCATGTCTCCGTACTTTAACTTACATTTTAAATGTTAGGTCTCAGCAATCTCTTAATAATCTGAAGTAAGAACTTTTAAAGATTAAGAATTTCAGCTTAAATAGGTCCTGAGACATAGTAAGAAAATAAAATTGGAAACTCATAGCTACAAATGAATTTTAGCTAATGCACTTACAGAAACACTTGGTCATATGTTAATGACACAGATGTCTTCAGACACTTTTAATTATTTCTTGGTAGTCAAGCTAAGACCAATTAAATATTTTATTATAAATATACTACATTGAAAACATTCACAGAAGTCTAAATCTGCATCAAGGAGAAATAAGTATAAAATGCATAAAATCTGTTTGGTTTATATTTTGCTCTCAAAGAAAACTGCTTATAATGCCCCAAATGGATAACCAACTACAACTGAATTAATGTGTGTATTCATTTTCACAAATTTCTTTAAATTCTCTAAGTATTAAATTTCACAATGAAAAGCTGGACTCTTTAAAAACACATATGCCTGTAACTGAATAGCAGGAGTCCTTAATTAAACAATGTGCTTTAAGATAGAAATTGTAAATAGAAGTTTAATCTGGTAAAATGATAAATGGTTTATCAAAGCAGACGATGTTAAATTTTTAAATATGATTTATGTGTTCAAATATATGCTTAATGTATATGTGTGGGGAGGTGATATTAAGAAATGTCACATAGTAGATTGTCAGAGTCAATATGAGCACATATATTTATCTCTTGGTTTGATATTTCATGTGTTTATTCTGACGACAAGAGTAAAAGGAAGGATTTAGAATAAAAGCCCAGTGAAAATTTTTTTAATAACTAGGCATGTGGTCACTAAAACTTCAAAGAAGGATCTGTTAGATCTTATTAATTTATATCTACGTTCCTATTACTAAAAGAGACACAAACCCAAGAAGGTGATGTAGTAAAAGTTAGTTATAATTTGTTGTTTATTGCAAGAGGTGCCACTGAGAATAAGATGCCTAAAAGGCAAATTAAAGAACAAAACTATAATAACTGTTCATTTTCTTAAAGCACAATGAACACTTATCAGAGACATGCAGTGTTATTTATTGCACATGGTGAGACTGTGTTAATACTTTATTCTCAGTCACTTGCTTTTCTCGTTATTCAGAAACACCAATATTCTTTTTATTTGCCTAACCAAAAAGAATAAAAATACTCACTTGCTTGTTCTCTCACCCTCTTCCTAAAATGCCAAAGTTTTAAAAAGCTGAACAATCTCTGTTACATGGAAATATTCCTATTTCAACTACTGCTTCTAAAAATCAAATTGGCAAAATGGAAACATTGTATTTCACTCTGACATAACTTTAACCTGAAATTAATGTACATTAAGTTAGAAAGCTAAACGTGTCTCAAAATTCTTATCAGTAAGAAATCAGAACATATCTCAAACAATATCAGAATTTCACCTTCGGTAGTCTTTGCTATTTTTAAATACAAAAAAAAAAAATTGGATAGAGTATCAGGTGATTTGTAAGTTATATTTTTAAAGCAAAATTGCCTTGAACATGACCCTGAACAATACTCAACTCTTTTAAGAGGTGACTACCAAATCATCGTCAAAGCAATATTGTAGTCCATGGGTTCCTACTAGGTCCCTCTACCAGGAGGCATGACATTTCCCCAAGTACTTTGGCAAATACACATATACAAGTAGTATCATGCCTCTCATGTATTTGAAGCAGTAAGGACACTTATAAATTATTTGAGATAAGTGATTCAGTTTGCAGATCAATTTGTAGCCCCCAAATATTTTAAGCTGATACACCTGTTCTTTTATTAAAAGAGAACTTTCCACTTCTTAAAAACCACACAAAAGTATTTACCCACAAATGATGAAATATCCCAGTTTACTTTAAGGTAGGAAGGTTGAGAGATGTCACCCATCCAAGCCTCTAAACTCATTTCTTCGATTCTACAGCAACTATTAAAGAACATCAGTCAAGCTAAAGACTTGCAGAGAGGGGCAAATTCAAGCAGTGATGAGCTAAAAAAGACACAGAGGACTCATGTTTCAACATCCCTTCTACTTGTCCTCTATTCCCATTCATAAAAGACTAAATGAATCAGGAAAAAAAGGGGAAGCAGAATTCAACTTCTTGTAAATATAGGCCTATAGCATAGCTGGGTGACTTCAAAGCCTATAATTAGATGCATGCTAATCAATCAAGTTTTTATTAAGCATTTACTAATTTTTTCACAATGTGCTAGGGTTTACGTATCTGAGACACACTCAATCCCATTCTGGACTCTGGGATACAGAATTAATATACACCAGCAGTGCTGTATTGCCTTTGAAAAAGCTTTCTTTTCTTCCTCCCCAAACCTGATCTGAGACACAGTGCCTCTTAAGCCCTGAAATGAACATCACAGAAATGGTGAATTAAAAGCATTTATTTAAACAAGCAGGAGCATCCAGGGAATATTCTCAGTGGAGTTGAAGGTGGGCAGGGGCATAAGAAAGAGATGTGAAATCCTGATTTGTGGCAAACAGTGTGGAGAGACGCATATTTCTTGCATTTGAAGCCAGTCTTCGCCTATAAAAATTCTCCAAATCTATCCATCTCTGAAATCACTCAAACTGGGTTTCAATATTAAGGTTCTAATTTTGCAGGAGAGGAGTTTGTAGAGATCAGGGGAAATGAAAGATTAGTAATGCATGCAAAAGTCAAGAAGAAGAAAGGAAAGGATGGGTAAAAGCGCAGAAAATTATCTGGAAAGGTAAAAGGTCCAAACTAAGTCACTAAAAGGATGATCTTACTTCTCAATATTCTCAAACCATCAGGTTTCTTTAACACTAGAGGGCATGAACACACACACACACACAAATACACACGAGGGGGTAGCAACCTTGAGCAAAGGCAGCCTTCATATAAAGCTAAAGATCTGGGGCCCCAAGGAAACACAGAATTTCAAGGGGTGGGGTAGCCAGTCTCTAGCCCTGCAAATAAAATCTCTATTCTGTGCTACTAGGAAGAGTGATCGCGATCTCCCCTAAGGAAACCGCTGGAGGATTGAACGCTATGGCAGTTTAAAGCACGCAGTACCCAAAGCCCCTCTCCTCCGCTAATAACACCTTTGCTTCACTAAATCTCCCACCCTTTCGAGATTAGTTTTCCCTGGATCTCTTAGCTTCTATGTTTGTCTACCCACTGTCTGTTCTGTAGCTCCTAGGAAAGGCTTGAGATGTAGACTCTCCACCTGGAAATTCAACTGATCGTACCAAGGAACGTGGTAAGGGGAGGGGCGCCCGCAGCTTTCGCAGTCCAAACCAGCAGCCGCCTGCGCTCGGGTTAGCAGAAGCGCAGAGCCTTCAGACCCCGGGGAAGGAGGCTGGCCTTCGCGCTCCACATTCAGCCCCTCGACCCTACAGCCCAGACAAGGGCAAGCTGCATCCATCCCTGAGTCCCCTCTGGCTCCCAGCAGAAAGGTCTCTATACCTGTATGTGTACAGAAGATGGACCGGGGCGTGCTACCCTGGCCAGGGCGCCTCAGGATCTGGGAGCTGGTGTTCGGGAGGACGAGGCAGGAGAGATGAAAGAGGGAGATCGGAATAGGCAGTGAAAGGCAGAAATGGGGAAAATACTGCAAGACCAGCGGAAGGGACAGAGTATAACAGGGACACAGAGACATCCCAAGAAAGACAGGGAGAAAAAATGAAAGAGAAACAGAAACACACAGAGGGGTTAAGGAAACAGAGAAAGAAACTGAGTCAGAGACAGAAAGACATACAGAAAGAGTGAGGCAGAGGAGCACTCAGAGAGTCAAACGGAGGCAGAAAGAGGAAGGCAACCGTCGAAGAAGACATCCAAGACCCAAAACGTCCCCAGTGTCGGGCCGTGCGAAAGCGCTCGCACGCCGTAGCCCCCGGTGGCCCGCGGCTGGTGGGAGAAAGTTGATGGGGTGGAAAGGCCGAGTCGACCCACCGCCGAGCGTCACCGAGGTACAGAGGGTGGCCAGCGCCCCCAGCTCGGCGGCGTAGTGGAGAATGCAGGGTACAGAGCGGGCGGCGGCACAAAGTTCCGCGCCTCGCGGTCCTCTCTCCGTACCTGCAGCGGCAGGCGAGCGCGCTTCGAGCTCCCGGGAGGGCCCTCACCGAATCCGACAGAGCTCCTGCCCCGGGACCGGTTCGGGGTACTGAGCTCTGCGCCCTGCCACTCGCTGCAGGACTTTGCGGTGCCCACCCGGCACTCTGGCCGCCCAGTGGGGACTCGCTCCAGACAATTACAAAGAAGACAGGGGAGCAATAGAGAGAGACGGAGACCTGCTGTCGTGGCCCAGGATCCCGCGAAGAGGGAACGACGGTCCACGCACGGAATCCAGCCTCCGACTGCCGGGCGCGCCGAGCCCGCGCTCACCTGGAACCCGCGCTGGCCCGCGAGCGCCGCACTCAGCCCAGCTCCCGCCCTCGCCTCTCTCTTCACACTTCCCGGGGAGAAGAGAGAGCCGGCTCCGGCCTCGGCCAGCCCCAGAGAGGCGCCCTCATAGCGCAGCGGCGGGCGGCAGGGCTCCGTGAGCGCGGCGAGAGCAGGCGCCCAGGCCGAGGAAGCGCAGGAGACCGAGAGAGGGCTCCTAGCACATTGTCACCTCAGCAGAGCTGCCGCCGCCGCCGCCTGGTCACTTCGGCCCCCGGCCCCCGCCCCCTCCCACCCCAGCCCGCTCCCTCCCAGCCCCTCCTCCTCGCGCGGTCCCTCCCCCTCCCGTAGCCCCAGCCTGGAGGCCTGTCACAGGGCTAGTATCATTTACGTAACCAGCACCCCCAGCCCTCCACCCTCCCTCCCCGCTCCTGCTCCTCCCCGGGCTGGGGCGGTGCGCACAGAGCGCGCTCTAGCTGCTCCAGGAGCCGCGGCTTGAGCAATGTGCACAAGTCCCGCGATACTTGGCAGGCACGGCCCCGAAAAGCTACTGTGGGGTTGGCTCCTCTCCCCCTCGAACGCCCCACGACCCCTGGCCGCCCAGGGTCTGCACCATGCGAAAGCCAGTTTGCGTACACCGTGTTAGTTTGGTGCACCAGAGAGCCTCTTGCAGGAATGCTAGGGGGTCCGGGGCTGCCCTCAGGGATAGCTCAGGCTACCGCACTCCCGCCGTCGGCTCTCCAGTGGAGAGATGTTGCGGGGAACTTGAGGTTTGGGCGCTCTGAAGCAGAAAGGACATGAGAGAGTTTGGCTTCTTGTCCATTACAGTTCATACGCCCTGCCAGGATCCTAGTGTTCTGTTGGCAACAGTTACAGCCAACAAATGCACTAAGAGAACTGAGAATGCATGCGCTTCCTTGTGCTTTAAAAAAATTTTTTTAAGAGGATCTTTTAATTCCTTTCTCAATCAGGAGGGTATGGTCTTTAACACACACACACACACACACGCACGCACGCACGCACGCACGCACGCAACCTGAAGTACCTGAATGCTTGCATTTAAAGTAAAGTTATTGGGCAGTCATCTCTAAGTGAATGTGTAGTGTAGCAAAAAGGCTGTGGTACTAAATGAGTTAAAATATATGTAAGGATTTTAGAACAGTGCTTGGCACAAGGCACAGACTTAAGACTCAGATATTATTAGAATCCGAAGACTTAGGACCTAACTCCCTCCCGCCCCCTCCCCCCCCCCCCCGGCAGTGCCCTGTGGGAAGGACTCTTCTAGGAAATTGGAATTGCTGAATTCAAGTCCTTGCTTTGCCATTTATTCATTGTTTGTTCTCGATTATTTTTGGTCCTTGGCTTTCTTCATTCTCAGTTTTGCTATTTGTAAGAAGGAGTGAAATAAGAGTGTTTTTCTCCTCTCACATTGTCACTTCACCCGTCTTAGCTCCTTCTTCATAGTTTATTTGGCAAAACTGGGGAGGATATAATAGCTACTTCAAAAACATTAAGAGTCATGTTGTACAAATATATATTAATTATAATCTAGTATGTCAATGAGATACTCGATTATACTCATGAAAGGCAATACCTAAAGATGTTATCCTTATTATCTATTTATGGATCAATTATTATCTAAATTGGTATGATAACTATATTTAATGTCTCTTCCTACATTGTGCATTTTGTCACCCCTACCCATTACCAATTATAGAGCAACTGCCAGAGGTGCTGCCATGCATGTGTGAAGATACAGGGTGCCACTCATAACACCAGGGACACTGCAATTTCTCTCTATTACTCCTTCTAGTGAGTTCCAGTTCTACTATAAGGCTACTTACCGCTGTATGTCAAACTGAGAAAAGCTATGGATAAGCAGGTAAGAATTTGGGGTTCTGATGCTGGCAGAGCCAGTTAGTACACATATATTCTTTGAAGATGTATAATCCCTCATCTATATACTCTTCATCTCTAAAACATGTAGCAATACCATTTTGCAGTCTTTGTAGTAATAATTAAGCAAGAATCATAAATCTAGTTGGTAAAAGTTATATATATATAATAATACAATAACATCATCCTAAAGTGTCTCCTTTGGAATAATTAGCTTTAGCTTTATAACACACTATTCCAAAACTCAGTGGCTTAAAACAATAAATATCTATAATTTCTCAAGATTCTGTAGGTTGTCTGGGTGATTTTCTGCTCTGGCTAACTTAGTCTGGGCTAGATGGTCTATGATGGATGGATGCAGTTGTCTGTTTGTTGGCAAGCTGATTAGGGATGGGGCTCAGCAGGGATGGCTCATCTTTGTTCAATCTGATCTATCATCCTTTAGCAGGCTAGCCTTGTCTTCCTGTGTAGTGGTAATTGCATGATTCCAAAAAGCAACAATAGAGTACAAGCTCCAGTTTAGAGCACTTTTCAAGGTTTTGTTGATACATATTTGCCATTATCCCATTAGCCCAAAGAAGTTACATGGCCAAGCTCATATTCAAAGGTGGAGTAATATACCCCATGTCTTTATGGGAGAAACTGAAAAATCATATTGCATAGAAGAATATACACACAAATGGGAACCATTTAGGACTATTTTTATAACCTACCATACATTCTTCTCAATAACCAAAAAATAAAAAATTCCTTGTAGTGAGTAAATCTGATAAACATTATTTTAACCAAGTGATCAATGTTAAAGTCACTAATAATGGGACCAGGTGACATCATAGGCCTCATGATGTAATGCACTAAGCAGTATACAATATAACTCATTTAATATTCCAGGCCAAAAAATATGCATAATTGACTATAATAACGAGGAAGCAAGAGACAAATTTAAACTGAGAGAAACACCACAAAATATCTTCTCTATATTTTTCAAAAGCATCACTCTGATGAAAGCCAAATAAAGGCTGAGGAACTTTTCCAAACAGAAAGCGATTAAAAAGACATGACTATTAAATACAATGTGTAATCCAAAATGGGATACTGGACTGAAAAAATATCTATAATGGACATTATTGGGACAGTTGGTTAAATATGAATAAAGCTTGTAATATATGGTCCATAGGGATTTTATTTATGTTAAATTACAATTAGTTTTGTATCAATATTAAATGTCCTAATTTTGATAATTTTACTGTGATTACTCTAATGAAATATTTTGGGGTAAAAAGAGTATAGTGACTTCAATTTATTCACAGTGGTTCTGAAATATCCATAGAGAGAATGATAAAGGAAACTTGAAAAACTTTTAATGGTTGGTAAATTTGGGTGAAGGCTATATGGGACTTTCTTGTAGTAATTTTGCAACATTTTTTACATTTGAATTTATTTTTTAAATGAGAAGAGAAACAATCTTTGTTTATCTCACAAGAAGATTAAGTGTAACAATTTATGTAGATGAGTGTTGAAATTAATAAAAATTTATATTGTATTTTTTTCAAATAGATAGCTATGACTTTATCTTTAATTAGCAAGGAGTTAGTTATTCAAATATTTGTTTAGATAAATGGGATGACCAACACTGTACAATTAATCAGCTATATGGCACAGAGAGACTTAGGAGGTATACTAAAGACAGGGATATGAGTTAAGCAGATACAATTTACCTAGTTAACCAAAAGCCCAAATTAAAATGAAAAAGGGGTGATATTTCTAGATAGATAAAAGATGGATAGATAAATGAATGAATGTATGATTGGATGGATGGATGGATGGATGGATAGATATTGCTGATATTAAATTGTCTGGTTTTGGCAAATCATTAGCAACAAAATAGAAGTAAAAAATGTTATATAATTTTGAGAGTTTAATATTGGATGAATAGGAGAATGGAGATACCATTATTAAGAGAAACAGAAAGCAATAACCTCATTTTCCAAAATGAAAATCCAATAATATTTCTTAACAATTATAATACCTCAGTGGATTCTCACTGCTTTTAGGAAATAGTCTAAAATCCCTAATAAACCTTATAAGAATTTTCATAATCTGGACCCTGCTTTCTTCATTAATACCTGCAATGAACTAAGCACTGGGACAGAATAAAAAGGGAAATAAAGACAGCTTCATGGAACTTAGAGTCTAGTCCTTCATCCGGCGAATACGTACTAAGTGCTTGCATCACACACTGGGAATACAACAGTGAGCAAAAAGACAATTCTATGCTTTCATGAATGCTACATTTTAGCATTGTATATCCTAAACCAATAAACAAATATGTACTTATATCAAGTGAAAATAAATTCTCAGAACATTGAAACAAGCTAAGAGCTGAGTTTTCCAGCTAGTGTGCTACAAAATGTTCATATGATATACTGATCATCTTACCCATCAGTAGTGGCCAAGAAGAGTGACCTCAAGTTGCCAGAGTACATAGTGAGGTACTGTCTAATCATAAAAAGCTCATTCCGGGTCCCTTGGAGAATGGCCTGAGCAAGCGGAGGTTTGAAAATATGTCCCATTCTCCCTGAAGGTGGAATTGATAAGGAGGTGTCTACTTTTGGACATCTACTTAAGCATTAAGCTGTAGGCCACTGTCAAGGGCTCATGAAATGGTTTGAGGATTTATTTCAGAATACAAAGAACATTGTATGCAGTTCAAAGTGTAGCTCATTGCTGATGGGAGAGCAAGGAGGTTGGGCAAGAACTTCTAGTGAGCATAGACCTAGTAGATAACCGAAAGTTTAACGACATAAATATAAGATAATTCTGTTCTATATGCTGCTGATTTTCTATTTTAGTTGTAGCTATGGCAGCTGCAGATTGGCTGTTCTAACAATGTTTAGGAGTTCTTTAAATATAAGCTTTATAATTATTTCACAATTTCTGATAAAATTTTTGAATAGATTTGAAATCTATATCCACAAAAATTCAAAATATCAATTATTAATGAAAGAAAAGTAGAAATAACATATTTTAAATACCATTTCAACTGATATACATATTTGGTCATAAAAGTAAATGTTTAAAATCTTTATCACGTACATATAAAAATCTCACTCTTGATGATTACTGACTATTACATTATCATTTAAAATGTCTATTCTACCCCAATGCTCAGGTCATACAGCAAATACAGCTATTTCAGTATAAAATCTGTTATTAAAGGTTATGTTTATGGAGGGAAGATCTCATTGAAATTTTTTTAGAGATTTTATTTGGAAGTCTTATACAATTCAGTAGATCTTAAATATATTATTTTTACAATATTTTAATAATTTGAAAAGTATAATTAATTTTTGACCAAGCTCATATCTGCTGTAGTTTATTTCATGATCCAAAAAGCCCTAACCCTGTTAGCACCTAACAGGGTTGAAAATTTACTTTTTTCTATATTTGTATGATTGATATCTGTTTTCGCCAACATACAGTAAGATAAACCAGAGTAAATTATAGGTTAATATGGTGGCAATGGGGGTGGAAGGAGTTGCAGATGCACTCCAAGCACTGTGCATGTACAGTAAATTTTTGTTGAATGAATAAATTAGTCCAACCATCTATTAATCAATGGCTAACCCTCTCCTATAAATCTTTCTTTTTTTTTATCTTTCTTTTCCCACTAGACTTTTTCTTCCCTTGCTTTGAATTCTTGATCAGCAGTAATCATTACTAACAAAGAATTAAAGGAATCAATTTCCAGCCCCGGCAATTTTTTCAGCACCACGGAGAGCGACAAACGAGTCTCTCCCCTGCAACTATGTGGCCACACCACCAGCCTGACTATGCTATTTCTTAGCATATATAGACAGGGATAAGTAAATATAAAGACATGTGTAAAAGACAGTGCTATTATTCATCATTCATAAACAGAGATAAGTAAATAAATGAAAAGCAGGACAATGTGGAAAAGTATTGGCATTCACTTAAAGGAATATGATTTTGCTGTTACTTATCCTCTCTATATCTATTAAATAAAAAGGCAAATATAAAGTAAAATGTCAAATGTCATCAGAGTTCAAAGCATGAAGCAATTACATATCCACAACCTCAAAAGTTTTTCACTTATATATACCGTGTAGACATACCCCTTCTTAGAAGATAAAGGCCAGAAAGTCAGGGACTATATCACTGCTTCCCAGGCCTGAGTACAATGTCTACCATATAACAGGTAGTCATTTACTCATTAAATGTATGTACTAAATTATATATATGTATATCATCCTGCAAATAATGTTTCACTTGCTTATTAAAGCTCATGAATACTCCATTATATTGGCAAAACTATTTTTACATCTAAGAATCTAATAATTTCTATTTAAAATTTGAATATGAATGCTTATCAAAAATAAATACAAAGCACGTGACCTTTATTTTTTTTCATATTTTAAAGTTATATTTAAAATGTCACCTACTTGCAATGAAGGATTTTCCAGTGTGTTTTAATTAGTTGTTTGAAGCTTTATCATAACTCCAGTATACAAAATGTAACAACCACAAAATGTTTGGGTTAACAAAGAACTACCATATTGCTCCACTCCACCAGTGCACAAATGGAAAAGTTATTGTCTTATGGACTTAAAGTAAGTCAGATATAAGGAAAAAAGAAATGTATTGAAGCCGCTATTTTTAAATTTTAATACTTAAAGATTTCCAGAATCATATTAGATTTAGAATATGTCACAATAGCAACAATAAAAAATATCCTCTAGGGCAACATCAAGCATACAAACATTTGTATCATAAGAGTACTAGAAGGAGAACAAAGAGAGGAAGAAATTGAAAACCTATTTGAAGAAATAATGACAGAAAAAATTCCCTAACCTGGTAAAAGAAATATACATGCAAGCCCAAAAAATTCAGAGTCCCAAACAAGTTGAATCCAAAGAGGCCTACACCAAGACACATCATAATTAAAATGCCAAAGGTTAAAGACAAAGAGAGAATATTAAAAGCAGCAAGAGAAAAGTAGTTAGTTACCTACAAGGGAACTCCCATAAGACAGTCACCTAATTTCTCAACAGAAACTTTGCAGGCCAGAAGGGATGGGCAGGAAATATTCAAAGTGATGAAAAGCAAGGACCTACAACCAAGAGTACTCTACCCACCAAAGTTATCATTTAGAATTGAAGGACAGATAAAGAGCTTTCAAGGCAAGAAAAACCTAAAGGAGTTCATCAATATCAAACCAGTATTACAAAAAAATGTTAAAGAGACTTATTCAAGAAGAAAAAGATCAAAAATATGAATAATAAAATGGCATTAACTACATATATATCAATAGTTACTTTAAATCTAAGTGAATTAAATGTTATAATCAAAAGTCATAGGGTGGCTGAATGGATAAGAAAACAAGACCCTTACATATGCTACCTAAAAGAGATACTTCTAATTGAAAGACACATGAAGACTGAAAGTCAAGGAATGGGAAAATATATTTTATGAAAATGAAAACAAAACAAAACAAAAGCTGTAGTGGCAATATTTATACCAGACAAATTAGACTTTAAAACAAAGGCCATAATAAAAGACAAAGAAGGACCCAGTAATTCCACTGCTGGGTATTTACTCAAAGAAACCCAAAACACTTCTTGGAAGGGACCTGTACATCCAGATGTTCATTACAGCATCATTTACAATAGCCAAGCTATGGAAGCAATGCGTCTGTCAATAGATGAATGGATAAAGAAGTGGTACATATATGCAATGAAATATTAGTCATAAAAAATAATGAAATCTTGCCATCTGCAACAACATGGATAAGACTAGAGGATATTATGCTAAGTAAAATAAGTCAGACAGAGAAAGACAAATGCCATATGATTTTACTTATATGTGGAATCTAAAAAACAAAATGAACAAATAAAACAAACTAACTCATAGATACAGAGAATATTCTGAGGGTTGCCACATGGGAGGGGGATTGGGAGATGGATGAAAAATAAGAAGAGATTAAGAAGTACAAATTGGTAGTTAGAAAATAGTCATGGGGATATAAAATACAGCATATGGAATAGAGTCAATAATATTATAATAACTATGTATGGTATCAGATTGGTACTAGATTTACCAGGGTGATCACTTAGTAAGTTATATAAATGTCTAATCCCTATGTGGTATATCTGAAACTAATATACTATTGTAAGTAAACTGTAATTGAAATTTTTAATAGTATTAAATCTAAAAACCCAATTATTCAAATTTGTAAATAAAAGAGAATTTAAAGTATTTAATTGTATCTTTGCCCCAGGAATATACAAAACAGTTCTCAAAATATTTTCCAGACTTTCAGTTATATCAATTTGACTGACATCTTTGTGCTGGTTCTCTGAGCAAGAGGTCATTATAAACATATATATGTATGCGTGTGTGTATATGTGTGCATATGTGTGTGTGAATCTGTGAACTGTAGTATAATTGATTTTCATAAAGTGAATGCTTGGACTTATCTTTCTAGGTGTGTAATTATTGTAAGATACTTGATTGTGAAAAGTTAGTTTAATAGCTATCATTCATTAAACAAATAATGGATCTATGTATGCCATATGACATACACGTGCTACATTGATTGAAGATTATTCAATAATTAATAAAAATTTTTCAAAGAGGTTAAAAATTGAAAACTAAAAATGCTTTTCCTCCCACAAATCTGCAAACTATGTAGGCTGCCCATAGTTAGATTTCTTAAAATTATTTAAAAACCTAGTATCATGGCCTCTAGACACCCATTAGAGAAAGGAAAGCACAGCGATAGTTAACTATATTAGAATGAGCTTTTCAAAAGTGCTGATTCTGCTTCCATTTTCATCACAAACAATAGAAATAAGTAAATAAAAACCACACTCATTCTCTCATCAACTGATACAAAATTGTGCATTTTTATCCACATTATCTTCCTTCTCAGACTCAGGGGGCCACAGTTTGTAGACTCTGAAGTAACACAGACATTGACTAAATGTCTAATTTGGTCACTAAGCAGCTATTTCACCTTAGACAGGTACCTCTCTGAGAAGTAGTAAGTTTGTTAATAAAATAAGTATACACTATGTTCCATAAGAGACGTTTTAAGAACTAAATGATGCAGTATACATACCTGGCTCACACTAGGTCTTCAATATGTGATACTATTTCTTTTTTAAAAAATGTCAGTTTATTTATTTTTTTCATACTATACATACATAATTTTTTAACACTTTATTTTTTTTATTTTCCCCCTCTCCCCTCCCCTCTCTCCCCTCCCTCTGTCTTCTGGTAACCACTAGTCCATTGTCCATGTCCATGGGTCTCGGTTTGTTTGAACATGTGATACTATTTCTAAGTTCTCTGTATTTTAAATTCTTTGGTTGTTAATTCTGAAAATAATTTGGGCTTAAGTAAATACAGAATGATTTCATGTTCCCTGCTATGGGGATAATTTAGGAATAGGAATTAAGGTGATCAGTACTATTTGGTTGCATGTTAGAAAATCTTTCACTGCTTTCCCCTCCTCAAATTGCTAAACTCAATAATGGCATGAACTTATAACATGCATAAACATTTGTACTATGAATAGACATAGCTAAATGCTATCCCTATCATTTGTATATATGCATATGTTCAATCATCATACACACTACAATACATGGGCACACACATGCATACACATTCCCACTTTAAAATGTAAGCTCCATGGGCTTCACTTGTGTCAACCATTTTTAATTATCTCAAGAGGTAAAACTGAGTACCTGTCATCTAATAAGGGCCCAATAAATAGCATGGATCATCTTATAGGCTTATATTCTTCTCTCCTTAATAACCACTGCATACAAGAAGAAAACTGGCTTTTTATCAAAGTCACTTCATAATCAGTTATATGTGACTTCAAAGTCACTTAATAGCCTCGTATTAGATAATGAAAGTTTTTCTCTATGGAGAAAATCATCTTGCCCCAACCACCTACTGAACCCTCCATAAAGCTTTGCGTACAGAAGACGATAGAATTAGACCAATTGAGCACCAAATAAATAAGCAAGTAACTCTATCCCATATCCCTAGATTGACCTGAAGTCTGCTTAGCTAACTCTGGCAAGTACAGAGATATCCTAAATTGCCAAATATATAAAAATGCAGGAAGCTCTTAAGAAGAAACAGGAATAGAAACATGATGTGTTCATCAGGACTCAAAGCACTTTGATAACTTCAACGTTTTCAAATTCAGAACTTTCTTTACAGAGCTTTATGAAAGATAACTTCCATTGGAGCACAATATTTTGCCTTTGTCAGTCCAATTTACAGAGTTTCAAAAGAAAGTATAAAATCCCTGAATAAATTCAAGTATTCATATGCAATTTACTTACCCATTACCGAGAGGTGGATTATCTATGATTCATTTTTCCCACATTTTAAATCTACCTTTTAACTATTCCGGTTTTGTTATCAGTGCCAATAGAAAAAAGAACATTTTATACATGAGAATTATGATCATATTTTTATCTGTGAAATACCATCCTACAGAACTATTTGAATAGAATCCTAAGTTAATTATTCTGACTAGTAATACTGAATAGTATTACTGCATTTACTGTAAGCCTTTGTAAATTCATTAGAAAGTACAGAAATGATGATTTTTAGATTTTAAAATAAACACGCACTCTCTGGATAGAAATTTGGATGGATATTTCAATAACATTTATAAAGTGATTCCCAATTTGTATTTTATATCTATTATCTATGTTTCAAAACCTAATTATGTTGGGTTTTTTTTTCTCCTAATGTTAAGTAAAAGCTGGACAGTGTTTTATTTATCTATTTATTTTGTAAATTATTAACCTCTTATTTTCTGAGATTAATATCAAAGAAAAAATATTGTCAAAAATAGCGCATTGATACTAAAAGAATACTAGTCGGTTTTCCATTTGTCTCTTCTATTAAGGAATATATTTCCCAATTGATCATATTTCAAGACTTAGAAGAGAAAACTGAAAGCCAATATGAAAAGGTATGGAATAAGTAAGGAGAGACATCAAGCCAGAACCTCATCAAGCTGGAAACTCATTTGAATAGACCTAGCTATGAATAGCAGTCACAAAGATAAGGAGCAGTATTCTAGTGACACAATGATTCTAGTAAGTACTCTGTGGATACAAATTTTGTATATGTGAGTCTTCGCATCTTAAAAAACAAAAGAAATTAATATTAGAAACCAATTTTTCTCATTAAAAATATCTTGATATCTGGCTGTTCTTAAAAATTAGAAGAAGAAATTAAACCAACTTTGCTAAATGCAAAATGGAGCTACTTCATGGGAATAGCAGCTATTATTTCTCATATGGATTATTATAACACTCTCTTTTTTCCTTCCCTGCCTTCCTTGAATCTATTCTCAACTAGAAAGCTGAACTGATCCCATTAAACATAAGTTAGATCATATTACTATTCTGCTCAAAATTCTACATACCACCTCACCTCACCCAGAGTAAAAATCAGAGTCTGAACAATGGCCTTTCGAACCCTTTTTTACTCTGCTCCAAGCATACTGACACTCCTGCTATTTCTCAAATAGTTCAGGCAGTATTGTCCCTCGGGGTCTTGGCATTTCCCATCCCCTTTGCCTGACCATAATGCCTTTCCCCCAGGCAGTTGTATCTTGTTCTCTCACTTCATTCAAATTTTAACTTAAATGTCATGTTCACACTGAAAACTAACCACCTGATTTAATACTACACCACTGATACCCCTATCTCCATTCCCTAGTTGACTTTCCTCCATCGTTATCACCACATACAGGTTTTAATTATGCATCTTATTTATTCTGTGCCCTCTCTTATAATAGAAGCAACTTTAGATCATGGATCTTTGTATATTTTACTTCTTGCTATATTCCTGGCTTTAAAAAACATACCTGGCATATGGCTCTTATTCTATAAATTTATTTGAATGAACAAGTGATGGACTATGATTACTTACCCCATATTGCTAATGAGGAAACTAGAAGTTAGTTATATAATTTGTCCAAGATCACATAGCTAAAAATAAAAAGCCTACATTCAAACCTTGGCAGTCTGATACCAAGGTGCAATATCTCGATCATCAGCTATAAATATATCAAAAGAGTTATGTGATTTTCAAGGAAAATAGAAAAAACAAGATGCAGAATATTACTATGTGACTAAATATGCAAGCTCCACCTTTATTCTTTTATATCTGGCTTCCGGAAAAACAAAAGATCATGACCCTTGGTCTAAATGATGAAAATGGAGAAGGAATCAATGTTTTTATTAGTGCTTTGGCCCTAGTGCTTCTCTCACAACCACCTACTTAGCTGTCCTTCTCCACTATTTCTGGTTTTGGGTTGATTAATACTATAGGAATATTTGTTTGAAATTAGAGTGACTTCTACTTTTGCTCCTTTGAAATACAGATTGTATTTTAAAGTATAACATAATTAAAGAAAATTTCACAAATCACATGAGCATATCTCTGTGAATTTAACAAAATGAATACATCTTGTACAATATTATGCTAGTAAATGTATAAAAAGTAGCTGCTTTACCTCAAAATACCTTGAAAAAAAACACAACTTCCGTGGCATAAATTACTCCCAGGATGGCCAATTTTAAGCTACCAACTAGATGGAAACCAGCTTGCAAAATTCAAAAATTTTAACAATCAACTCTTGCAACTTGATGCAAGCCAGTTGTAACATATCAAAAATTCAAGAAGCTCTATCATGTTTCCTCTTAATTACAACTTCCCTCTTTACCAAAGGTAACCAGTATCCTATCTTCAAATGCCTATTTTTGAACTCAATATAAAGAACTCATACACATTCTTTTGCATGTGGTTTCTTTTTCTCTATTTATATTTATGAAGTATATCTATATGTTGCAAGTAGCAGGTAATTTTCATTGCAGTATAGTATTCTATATGTTGCTATAATTTATATATCTTCTTTAGAGTTGGTAAACATTTGGTTTATTTCTTCAGTTATCACAAATAATATTGCTACTAAAATTTTTATGTTGTACTTTAGTAAATACATGTACTCATTTCTGTAGTGTAGTTCTTACCACACCTTCTTAGAAGAATTCCTGGATCAGAGGATATATCAAGTTTATTAGAAACTGCAAAAATGATTCCAAAGTAATTGCATAAATTTAAATTACTTTTTGGAGGGTGTGGGAATTCTAGGATCTCCACATCTTTGCCTAGGCAAGGAATTTTTATTCTTTTTAAATTGTATGTATTCTGGTATATCTGAGTTGAATTTCAATTTATTTCCCTGATGATGGGTGAGATTAAGCATATTTTCATATATTTAGTGAACCATTCAGATATCCTCTTTTGTAAAGTGGTCAATTTAAGTCTTATGTCCATTTTTCTTCAGGTTGTATGGTTGATTTACAGTTCTTTATAGCTTCTGAATATCAGACATTTATTGGTTACAGGTATTAAAAATATCTTTTCCCACTCTAGGACTTGCATTGTAATGCTTTTATGGAATTCTTTAATGTACAGAAGTTCCTTATTTAGAACAATCTAATATATCTAAATCTTATATATCTATTATCCATCTGTCTTCCTACTTACCTATCACAGCATTGAGATATAATTCACATGCCCTAAAATTCACCCATTTGAAGTGTGATATAACTCAATAGTTTTTAATATATTCACAGACTTGTGTAACCATCACCAGGACAAATTCTAGAACATTTTATCACCCTAAAAGTAAACCCCATATTGATTTGCTGTGACTCTTCATTTTCCAACAGGCCTCACCAGCCTTAAAAAATCATAAACCTTCTCTCTGTCTCTATATATTTGCCTATCGCCCATTTTTCATGTAAAGAGAATCATACCATATGTGTTCTTTTGTGACAGGTTTCTTTCATTTAGCATAATGTTTTCAAGGTTCATTAATGTGGTTTCTTGAATCAGCACTCATCCTTTTTTAAAGCTGAATAATATTCAATTATATAAATGTTTCATTATATTCATTCATTCATTCAATATTTGAGTATGTTTCCACTTTTTGGCTATTATGAATAATGTTTCTGTAAACATTCTTATACAATTTTTTGTGTAAACATGCTTTCATTTTCCTTGTGACTCCACCACATTTAACATTTTAAGGAGTTGCCGAACTGTTTTCCAAAGCAGAGGCACCATTTTACAGTCCCACCAGTAGTGTATGAGGGGTACAATTTCTCATATCCTTGACAGTGCTATTTATCATGTCCTTTTAATTACAGGCAGTCAGTAGTTATGAGGTGGTATCTCATTGTGGCTTTGATTTGCATATCCCTGATGGCTAATGAAGATGAGTATGTTTTCATATGTTTACTGGCATTTGTAATCTTCTTTGGAAGAGATATCTGTTCAGGTCCTTTGCCTATTTTTTGTTTTTGCTTTACTCAACTTTTATTCAGATTATTATTTTTATTTTTATTATTAAGTTCTAAGGTTTCTCAATCCTTTTTTATGTCTAGTGTATTAAATGCCCTGTTTAAGAATCCTTTCCCCACTCTTAGTCATAAAGATATTGACTGATACTAATTTCCAGAAGCATCATTAATTTACTTTTGAAACTTGAATCTATAATATGTTGGAATTTATTTTTATGTACGATATAAGTCAAGATTAACCTTTTACATGTGGATATTTAATCAATTCAACATCATTTATTGGGAGAAAATCTATTTCTTTCTGTTCTATAGTTCTATATGTTCATCTACATGTAGGACTATTTCTGGAGTCTATACCATTGCAAAGACTATTTCACAGCAATATCACTGTCAAAATTAATGAAGTATGATAATGTTTTGATTTCAGTAATGGAAGTTGTCCATTTTTTCCTCTTCTTCTTCGAGATTGACCTGATTATTCCTGGCCTTTTGCATTTCTATATAAATTTTAAAATCACTGTGTCAATTTCTCCTCCCCCTCCCAAATTGCTTGGTTTTGTTTGAGTTATGTTAAAACCATATATTACTTTGTAAATAATTGAATCTTTAAAATATGGACACTTCCTATTTTATAGTATGTTATATGCTCTCATTTATTGTGTTTCCTTTGCTTTCTTTCAATTATATTCAAAGTTGGCTTTGTAACTCTATTGTACATTTTTTATAGAAATTTGACTTTATTTGATAAGTTGTAATTTATATATTTATTTTTTAATTATTTCTGATGTATAGGACACAATTGCTTTTTTTATATTGATTTTATATCCAGCAACATTGTATCTAGCAACATATTATTTCTAACAGTTTTTCTGTGGGTACTTTTGGATTTTCTGGGTTCTTAATTATGTTATTTGGAATAATGACAATTGTGTTTCTTTCTTTCCAATATTTACACATTTATAGATTTATTGAGGTGTAGTTAACAATGAACTTCACAGATTTAAAGTGTACAATTTGATGAATTTGACACATGTGTAGTCATAAAACTATCACCATGAAGTATAATGAACATATTCATCAATCTACAAAATTTTTTCATGTGTTTTTGATTTACTCCCCCATGAACTTGACACCACCCCCTACCCATTCCTAGGCAACCAATATTCTGCTTTATGTTACTACACATTTGTTTGTTTTCTAGAATTTTATATAAATGAATCACACAGTATACAGTATTTTTATCTAAATTATTTCACTCAGTATATCATTTTATGATTCATTAATTTTGTTGCATGTATCAATAGTTCATTCTCTTTCATTACTTTGCTGATGTGTATTCCATATATATATATTTGTTTATCCATTTATCGACAAATGGATACTTGGGTTATTTTTAGGTTTCGGCTCTTACAAGTAAAGGTACTATAAGCATTAGTATACAAGGTTTTGAGTAGATATACGTTTTTTTTTTTTTTTTTACCAAATACTTGAGAGTTAAATAACTAGGTTATATAGTTATATTTTCAAAGTTTTAAGAAACTGCTATACTGTTTTCCTCAGTAGGTATATCATTTTACATGGTGTATTCTGTGTTCTTGCAAGAATTGTCTGATAAATTTTAATTAAGTCAAATCAGTTGATAGTGCTTTTCAAATCTTTTACAGATTTACTGATTTCCCAGGTTCTTCTTCTATGTTATTAAAAGAGCATTGTTGAAATCTCCAACTATTTGTAAATTTGTCTATTTCTCCTTTCCATCTGTGCATTTTTGCTTTATATATTTTGAATCTCTGAAAATCTTGCTGACTAGTAATCTAGTAATATAACCACTATCGCCTTCTTTTAATTAGTATTAGCATAGCATATATTTAAAGGTTCTTATAGGTAGTATCATATGTGGTAAATGTCACAATACATGTTATTAATTATACTTTAAATAGTTCACTATATTAAAAAAATTTTAAACTAAGAAAAATGATTTTTTATATTCATCTATATCTATATCTATCCATATTTATATCTATCTATCTATATCTATCAATCTATACAAATTTGGTGCTCTTTATTCATTTGTATAGATGCAGATTTTTATCTGGCATCATTTTTCTTCTGCCTATAGGACTTCTATTATCATTTGCTGTGGTGGAGGTCTCACCTTGTCTGTGTCCTCTTTCTCACAGATCACTGTCTTCCACTGCCCAACAATCACTGTTTGAAAAATGTAGTTTCACATACTTTGCTAGAAGCAGAATTCTAGTTTTTATTTTGATTCACTTCCCTGCCTCATTCACAGCTAAGCAAAAATCAAATACAGGATTCAATTCATTACTGAGTATAAGAAGTTTAACAGCAAAGATTGCAGCCTTTTTTCTATTTTTTAAGGAAAAACTTTAGATATTTCACTAAGAAGTATAATTTTTGTTGGAGGATTTCATGATACTCTGAGTTTAATGTAGTTTCTTCTATTTGAAGTTTTATCATGAATGTGTCTTAACTTTTCTTAGATGCTTTTTCTGCATCTATTGAGATGGTAATATAGATTTTGCTGTATTATTCCATTAGTGGAGTGAATTGCATTAACTGTTGAATGTTAAAACAATCTTACATTTCTAAACTATATATTACTTGATCTTGATATAGTATTCTTCCATATTTAATTAGTTTTGATCACTAATATTATATTTAAATATTTTTGCAGCTAAATTAATGAGAGAGAATGACCAGTAATTTTCCTTTCCTATAATGTTGTTGTCGGGCTTTGGAGTAAAAATTTTGCTGGCCATTGAAAATAAATTTTTCTATTCTTTGAAACAGTTTTCATAGTATTAGTACAATATCTTCCTTACATATATTATAGATTTCACCAATAAAATCATCTGGGTCTATACTTTCTTTGGGAATGTTTTCATATAAATATTAAATTATTTCAGTAGCTATGAGAATTTCTGATTTTCTGTTTCATCTTGTCTTCATTTTGGGTAAGTTTATTTTTAACTTAAAAATTTCTCTAAATTTTCATATTTATGGCATAGGGCTTTTTAAAATAATTTTCTCAATTATGTTTTTATTATCTATAGAATAAAATAATATTCACCTTTACTGAAATTCCTAAAACTTGTAATTTGTATTTCTTTGAATTTTTTGACAGATAATTTTACCAGATTAATTCTATTAGTAGTTTCCAAAAAGTAATATTTGTCTTTGTTGGTTTTCTGTATTTTATATCTGCCATCTAGTCATTAATTTCTATTCTTATATTTATTATTTCCTTCTTTCTATATTGAATTCATTTAATTTACTTTTCTGACTACTTGAGATGGAATCTTAGAGATTAATTTTAAACCTAAAACAATCTAGTGGGCACCACTGATGCCTTGGTCAAATCCTCTTATATTCCCTTCACCAGGACTGTGAGGAAATGTTCTTTGTTGATAACGGTGTGTAGATTTAGCCACCTCAGAAGATTACTCTCAGGGTACTGAAACCCCTTCACCCATGTAGAGATTCATAAGTGCTCAGGAGCTTAAATCACACTTGTATGACACATAGATTCCTTCAAATATCTTTCATCAGTGCCATTGAATCTCTTAGTTTCTGGCCTGTTAAGAAACTTCTTCAGAGAATTGCCTTCGGAATACTTGAGCAGCCTTAATTACTTGGAGAGCTTAATGTGCCTAGAAGTTTACATCTTCCTGGAACAGACCACAGTCAATTACGATTCAGAGGTCCAAAAGCTGCCTCTCTTGCTTCCAGAAGAGACTCACACTGAGATGCAATTTTAGCTCTAGAGTTCCCCACAGGATCAGATTGAGGCTAGTCTTTAGGTGAAATCACAAATTTCTTGGGTTTTTCCTGTTTTTGTTTTATTACATTTCAGCAAACTTCTTTCTCCACTTTCTCATTACTTTCCCTGTGGAGCAGGGTCCCCAACCCCAGGGCCACAGACTGGTACTAGTCCATGGCCTGTCAGGAACCTGGCCTCACAGCAGGGGGTGAGCAACAGGTAAATGAGCGAAGTTTCATCTGTATTTGCTGCCACTGCCCAGTGCTAGCATCACTGACTCAGCTCTGTCTCAGATCATCGGGCACTGGATTCTCATAGGAGCACCGGTCCCTGGTGCCAACAAGTTTGGGGACCATATCTGGAACATTTCCCAATAAACTTATGACTTAGAGAATGCTCCTGGGAGAAACTAGCTTAAGTCATACTACACATTTTTCCCTTAGTACTGTTTAATCTAGGTAATATTAATTTAACATATATCTTATTTTTATTATCACTTAACTTAAAATATTTTCTAATTTCTATTATAATTACATCTGGATTATTTAGAACTATATTACTTCATTTCTAAGTACCTGGGAATTTTCATGCTATCTCTTGACCATTGATTTATAGATTATTTCCACTGTGATTAGAAAAAACATTCTGTATATTTCATTCCTTGGAATTTATTGAGAATATGGTATGTGTTCCATTTATACTCATTTTAACTTTGTATGTAATATTATGTGTGCTGTGTGTGTTCATGAGCACATATATTTGTTAATCATATTATTCAAATCTTGTATATTCACATTGATTTTTTTGTCTGCTTACATGAGTTACTGAGAAACGTGTTCAGAATCCTGTTATACTTATAGATTTATTTACTTGAATCTGTCAATTCTTTCTATATAAAAGGATAGTGATATTAGATGAATTAAAATTTATAATTACAATGTAATTTATCTTGATAGATCCTTTAATTATTGCAAAATGTGTTATCTTAAGTAATGCTGCTTATCTTGAAGTCTTTAATAATAATTTGACTACTCAAAATTTTTCATTAGTTTTTATATGGAATATATTTTTTTTCATTCTTTCACTTTCCACTTTCAGGTATCCTTATACTTAAGAGGTTTCTTTTATAAACAGCATGAGTTAAATTTTATTTTTATATTTATTCTAGAAATCTTTATGTAGAAATACTTTTTTTAATGTAGACACCCCTCCTGGTTATCTAATTCTAGCCTTTCATTCTCTTTGAGCTATTTTGTAACTCTGTAAATTTGTAGACATGCAAATTAAGTCTGGTTTGGTGGAGGGTCAATTGTCTTCCCTCCCATCCTGTGGAAAATGTTTTGTCAGTATATATACATATTTATTTCTTTCAGAATTTACACATGTGTCTGTTCTTAGGATTCTGTTTTGAACTGATTATAACATATACCAGATTTACTCATGAGTTAAATAAACTCTTTAATAAGTGTTTATTTTTATTTTTATAAGAGCCATGAATTAATTTGTTATGAGAATTACCTATTATTATCTTCAAATTGAAGTAGTTAGACCATTTGCATTTAATGTAATTTCTGCTTAAGTTTACATCTAACATCTTACAAATGTTTATTTCTCCCATTTATTTTCCTTTCATTTTTGATTAATTGGTTATTTTTACCACCTTCTAACTCTCATTCACTTGTTAATTATGCATTCATAATTTCTTTGTGAATATCTGTAGATATTATAACATGTTTTCTATTTTTTTCTCTTCCCTGACAATGGCAGTATTTTTGACAACTTTATATTCCTTTACTTCCCTCCCATCTTGTATATACCGTAGTCCTCTACTTGAATTCTACATCTATTTAAACCTCTAAGCAATATATAAGCAATATATATTGGTGTTATATAAAACATCTATTTGGATTTCCCCATATATTTACTTTTTCATGCATATTTATTTCTGTATTCCTATGTTTTTAAAAGTAATCTTCCTTCTTCCTAAAAAAAAAAACTTTCCTTTTTTAGTGCTTATCTGATGATAAAGAAGTCTCCACATTGTTGTTAGTTTGGAAAAGGCTTTACTTTGCCTTTATTCTTGAAGGATATTTTTACTGGATATAGAATTCTAGATTGGCAGTTTCTCTCAGCACTTTAAAGATGTATTTCAGTCTTATTTTTTCTTTTATTTCTGTCAAGAAATAAGCACTCTTATTGTTCTTTCTCTGAAAGTAATGCTTTCCCCCTAGCTGCTTTTAAGATAACAGTTTGACAATGATATACAGAAGTATGATATTTTATATTTGTCCTGCTTGAGTTTTCAAAGAAATTCTTGAATTTGTGGCTTAATATCTGCATTAGTCAGGATTCTCCAGTACAAATAGATTGTGTATGTATAAATCTCTATATGCATATATAATGAATTTGGATCATGCTGCAATTATGGAGGCTAAGAAGTTCCAAAATCTGTAGTTGGCAAGCTGTAGACCCAGGAGAGATAACATGTGGTTCCAGGGTGAGTTCAAAGGTCTGAGAACTAGGAGAGCTGATGATGTGAATTCCAGTCTGAAAGCTTGCTTACTCAAGAGCCAAGAGGAATCAATGTTTCAGACTGAGTTTGAAGCCCAAAAAAGATCAATAGTATCCCAACACAAGCAGTCAGGAAGGAGATTCCTCTTACTAAGCCTTTTTTGCTCTATTCATACCTTCAATTGACTGGATAAGGTCCATCCACATTTGGGAAGGCAATCTGCTTTACTCAGTATACTAATTCAAATGTTAATATTATCCAGAAACAGTTTCACAGACATACTCAGAATAATGTTTGACCAATGTCTTGGCACTCTGTGTCCCAGAGAAGTTAATTTCTGGAACATTTCAATCTCAGTAATTTTAAAGTCATATAGGATTAACTCTAAATATAGATTACCTGGTTGACGGTTTTTCTAACTTTTCTTTTGATTCTTTTGTCATTGTCCTTCTGGCATTCTTTATATTTTCATTTTTATTATATTACATCCATGTGTACAAAAAAGAACCAAAAAAATAACTGAGGTTTTTTCTGATATAACCTCTCTCCAAAAACAAACAAACAAAAAATCATGTTTTTGCTTTATGCCAGGCAGTTTAACCAGTAAAAGATAATCTTCTTCTAGTTCAGAACTGAGCTAGTTTAAAGTTGTTTTTCAGTCCTTAGTAGTTCACCCTTCTTCTTAGGTTGTAACACCTCCAGGTTCCTAAATGTACATCTTGTTAATACAGGATTCTTTCATACGCCACAACCTCTCATATTTGTCTCATTAGCCTGTGATATTGTCAAAACTCTGTTCAGTTTTTTATTCATAAAGTGCCTCTTTTTGTTCAACATTTTGGTCTCATAGCTCTGCATGACATGAATTGGCTTTTTTTTTTTCTTTCAAATAATTTTAAAAGGAAAAGAATAAACTGTTGGGTTTGTTTCAAGTTAGTTCTCTTCCTTCTTACACTGGCTCCCTTACTAGTTCTCAGATATAGGTCACATTCCCCGCCCTCTGCCCGCCCCCCATCTGTTCTAGTTGTTCTCAGTGGTAAAGCTGTTCTACAAGAAGCTATTTTACCATTATTGGAAATAAAATCTCTCCAAATCTCTTTTCTCTTCCCCCACATCCACTGTACTTTCATTGTTTAGGAAAGCACATCCCCTAAGATTTCAGTATTTGCCTCATTTGTCTTCTCTTGGATCAACAAGCATAAATCCTTAGCCTGAAATATGTCAACAATGAAAATCAGAAATGTAAACACCATCTTTTGTGTACTTTGTTTTGAATATTGATTTGAACTTTTTAGATCTCAAAAATGCATTGTTAAGGACACAGACAATTTACTAAACAAGGACCTCATTATAATTCTGCACTTACAGATGTTCTGCTTTAAACTTGAAATCTAACCATAACACAGATGCTCATGCAATTTTCTCAAAACAAAGACACATGTTGAATAGTAAAAATTATTAGAGAAAGTGGAGGAAGAGTATAAATACTATATTGTATATTTCAGAAAGTGCCTCAGCTTTGGGCTGAGATATAGATATACTGAGATCCTAGCTTGACCACTTACTACCTACTTGATTTAGGACTTAATATCTTTATTTCTCATTTTCTTTTTCTGTTAAATCAGTTTTTAATATTTATATACTATGATGTTTTTATAAATTTAAATGAAATAATATGTATTAAATGTCTAATTCAAAATCTGCTTAACTGAAAGCACTCAATCTATGTTAGTTACTCATTCACTTTTTTTTTGAAAACAGTTTACAATGCTAGGTAAATTTTTAAAAATAGATTAGAATTATGCTGGAATCTAGGTTTTGAAATTATAAAAGAATAGATTATTTAGGTTGAATATCTGTTTTTAAGATGACATAAACTTTTACACATAAAATATATTAGATAGGAGAAATGATTTGATCTTTAAAACAATTCCTTCACAAAAAGAAAAATATTAAACAGATAATGTTCTTACTGCAGACCCTTTGTAGTTAAAGGCTAGATTAACTGCTAAAAGTAATAGGGTCATGAAATCACATAAAAATTAGGAGTAATTGAAAGTAACCCTTTAAATGGTTATGAGACTTTAAAACATATTCCATTAAATACTATAAAACCTTGCATATTTAGGTATAACTTGTTCTAAAGTTGTTTTCAGAGAATCATGACATTTTAGAATTGTAAGAGATCTTATTTAAAAGATAAGAATGATCAGATCTAGAAAGAGTAAATAACTTTCCAAGGTTACACACAGAAAAGGGACAGAAAATACCAGATTAAATCCTGTGCTGAATACCTTGGATTTATCTCCTTAGTTGCACTCACCATCCTTTCACTCTGCACTGTGCTCTGAAAGGCTTATGATTGGCTTTATCCAATGGGCGACACTATCAGGAGATTAGAGGGAAGCAGGAGAGTGAGGTCAGGGCATATAATTCCCCTACTGCCTCCCCCTGGAGTCACATTGGGCTGGGCTGACACTATTTCTTGCTGAAGGTTATATTTTCTTCCAGTCAGTCCTTACCACATAGCTGTTAAAAGCTATTGTGACAAGCCACAAGGTATTGCACTATCCTTTGTGGTTTACCTGTGCTCTGCCCTTTATTAAGCATTCCTTAAATTACTCAATTATAAATGCCATTTTTTCTTTTCTGCCTGCACTCTGATACCCACAGAAACTCTATCTTTAACTGAGAGCTCAGAATTTTTTGTTTCATTAGCCAACATTTTTCTCCTTCTGAATATGATGATAAGATGTTCCTGCCTGGGAAGTTATTGACGTACTACACAAATTACATAAATGACCCGATTCCCAAGTATGTTCACAAGGCCAATCATTCTTTTACAAAGTCATACATTCATAACTTTATTTCTTAACATGTAGTTTTAATTGTAAAAGTAAATTTATGTAAATAAATACTTCAGAGTAATAACAGAACACCAAATATTTTCAAAACTTTCAGAAAAACAATGTCTCCAAAACAGTTCAATGAAATGCTACTGCCAACAGATTTATATTATATTATTTATTAGTTTATATGTTTATTTATTTTTCTATTTGTAATCAAAAAGTTCTTTAATACATTGGGGAAAATTACAGAGAAAAATGCATTAATAACATAAATAAGAGTTACCAGGTGCCAAGCACATTAATTGACAGTAGAGAAAATAAGTATAGTTACCTGCCAGGACTACCTTTCCCCCATCTCCAATCCCACCACTTTTTAAAAGAAATGTTGTAAGTCGGGTTCTCCCCAGTACTTAGTTATCCTCTGGTGAAAAACGTAGCTGTTTATAGAGTCAGTTTTTATGACTGTGGCTGTACATTTATCAGCTTAAAAATAGTGTTCTATTTACTCCCTGTTTTGAAGCTGGGAGTCTTTTAGTTTATGAACACATATTGACTCTTTAGTGGTTCAGAAGAGAAAGTCTATCTAACATAGGCCCAGTGTCTAATATTACCAATGATTAAAAATAAAAAAACAAAACCTGCATATTTCAAAATAGTTTAGAAAAGTTTGTATCCAACAAGACTGAAAATTATGAGTAATCTGTTAGATACATAGAATTCAAGTTCAGAATATTATGAAATGGTTTGGGTGAGTCATAATTAATAATTTTTCCTTTACTCATCACATCAATAATTTCTATATGTTATTTCACTTTCATTGCATTCAGATATTAAAGCCATAGCTAAAGTTGTTTGTCTTCTATAGATATCTTGAGATAATTTGCCAACTAGAAACGAAAGCCTAGGATTAAAGTCTTTAACATTATTTTATCTTAACCCAAGATCAATGGAAAAAAATCATTCCATATTGTTATATTTTATTAAGCACATTAAAGCAAATTCAATGTTCTTGCTAAATTCACTTTTCCAAAATGTGGCATGGCTAAAATAGACATGTTACTTAGCAAAGATTAATCTGATATTCAATCTTAAAATGGCCAAATTGTGGCCTCATTTTCCATCAAAATCTAAGAGTTAATCTGTTGATTTCCTTAAGTCCAAATATGTTCTTAAAATGTATATTTAAAATATTTTAATATGACATGATATAGCACTAAAAATATAATATATGCGGTACATGGATAAATTTTACTCTCTTGTATTATGAAACACAGACTTACTAGATTTTAACAAAGGATTTATGTATTAGAAACAAGGTTCAAACTTACACATTTCAATTTTTAAAAATTATGTCAACTTTTTAAAAGAAAAAAATACTCATGATTCCAATTTATCAGAAACCATATTCAACATGTTTTCTTTAGCATGAAACCAAAATCTCTTTCAATAAATTATTTTTTGAAAATTACATCCTTTCTTTGAATTATTTTCTAATTACTCAAAGTATCACTTGTGCCAAAAATTGTATCAGCCTTTGAAAGGCAGGTAACAACCTTTAGAATCTTAAATTAACTGACAAAAATGTACATTATTGCATAATGAACAATTCTTATGTTTTAGAATTGCATATATTTTGCACGTGAGTTTTCTTGGGACCCCACAAGATTAACCACCATGGCTCTGCATTTACTGATTTTACAACAACCAGATATACTCAATAATGTTATGTGCTTGGTTCAGATTCTTTTAATTACAAAGACAAAAAATCCACTCTAGTTCAGGGTAAGAAGGTGCTTACATGTGGCAAAGATATAGAACTAGAATAAAAAGCATCATGAAAAGAGGCACCTCCAGGGACTAGATTCTCTTCCATTCTCTCTCATGTACTAAATGATCTTTTTTTTTTTTTTTTTGAGTTTCTAGTTTTCTTTGCATATTTTTTCTACTCTTCTCTCAATTGACTTACTGCGAATTGACTTACCCAGTTTACTCATACTTTATGGCAGTTCAAATATTTAACTTGAAGATTTGTTTATTCAATTTATTCAATTTGAAAAGCAAATATTTACTAGGCATAAACTATGTTCTAGGTAAAGATGACTTTATTTTGCCATGGCTCCAACTCTATTTTATTTTCTGTCAGTTTCTTTCCTCCTAATATGGCTTTTACACAAACCTATTATATGCTTCTTTATGTTTCCAAATTTAAGTTCTCCAAAAACCAAACGGCTCTCAATGACAGAAGTTATAATTTCTGGCACAAAGATCATTTTAACTCTTTATATCTATTTAGTTTTAAGCACATACACTGTTTAAGAATTTTTAAAAATTGAATGAACTCCCACAATTAAAAATTGGGAAACTTTTACAAAAAAAAAAATTCTAATTTCTGCAATCTCTTGAAAAACATCTAAAGTTCTGGCAACACTAGGCTTTCGTATTTTGTTTATTTATTTTAGAAACAATTATTTGGAGCTGATTACCCATAGCTCCCAGGTTGTCACTACTCCCAATGGTGTCCCATACTATGCTGAGAGTCTTTTTGTCTGTGGGCACTGGTTTATTTTAGAGGAGAGTCTCTAGGCAGCAGAAAGTGAACTACTTATTACTTTGGTCCCCTTCAATCTTTTATATTATCTGCCTGGCCTCTGGGAGCTTTCTGAGTTGCATGGCCTGAGTCTGTCTTAGCACACTAAGTACATCATAGCACAGTGGTTAGCCTGTGATTGGGTGCCCCTGGAATAGAGCACACTACTCTCATTCAGGAAGTAAAGGTGACATTAGTACAGAAAATACATATGGTCTCTGGCTTACAATTTTTTGGCTTTACAATGGTGTGAAAGTGGTAAGATTTCAGTAGAAATCATATATTGGATTTTGAATTTTGATCTCTTCTAAGGCTAACAATATCCAGTATGATACTCTCTCATTCTCTCATGATGCTGGGCAGCAGGAGCGAGATGATTTTGCCCAACTTTAGGCTAATATAAATGTTCTGAGCATGTTTAAGTTAAGTTAGTTAGATTAAGCTATAATGTTAGGTAGGTTGGTGTATTAAATGCATTTTTAACTTACAATATTTTCAACTTACAATGGGTTTATCAAGATGTAACCTCACTGTAAGTTGAGGAGCACCACTATGACTACCTAATTAACAGAATCTACAGGTGATGCAATTTCTCTTGTAAAAGTGTGAGGACGGGCAGGTCAATATATTAATCTATATAATGAAAACGAATTGAATACGATTAAATAGAAAAAGAAAAAATTCTATCAGAAGAAGATGTAACAAACAACTTTTATCAGTAACATGGCTCAGAAATTATACAACCCCTTTCAGAATAATAACTGAAGCCTGAAGGGTACAACTATCCACTAGCACACTCAGAAGAGGAATACATGAAGTAGAAAGCTTGGTAGGACAGAGTCCCTGAGCTCTCACCATATTTTGAGAGCTGCCAAAACAAAAGCCCCCCAAAATGTTTCTCCATGGAAAGTTGATTTTTACAGTCTCTGCTTCTAGTCTTCTAATGAAGAGGTTGGCAGACTACAACCCATGGCCCAAATCCGGCCTGCCGCCTATGTTTGTAAAGAAAGTTTAGTTGGAACACAGCCATGCCCATTTGTTTACTATTGTCTGTGGCTGCTTTCACACGACAGTTTCAGAGCTGAGTAACTGCAAAGAGACTGTCTGGCCCACAGAGCCTAAAATATTTACTATCTGACTCATCACAGAAAAGTTTGCCTATTCCTGTTCTCAAGACATAGCTAGATACCCAAAATATACTACAGAGTGGCCATTCTAATGCATCTTCTCCTTCTACTCAATCTAAATTCTGCTTCAGTTTAATTTAATTCCTTCATTTGGCCTTGGTCAAAATGAAGAACTACAATATGATACCATCAATAACATTTATTCACCCTGAAATCTGTTAGCAAATAATCAACTGTGTCTGTCTATAACTAAAATTCTCAAGTTTTATTTTTTGCTAATCATACTCCCTGGATAAGAATTTGAACCAAAAAAATGTTCTTTCACAACTACTTGCCTAATTCTCTGAACAACTTGAATCCCATAAAAACTCTATTTTTAAACTTATATCGATCATGACAAAATTGACTTATTAAAGCTCTTATACTGAAAAAATAAAATTTTATTTTATACCTTGATGGGTCACATTACCAAAAATATTTGTAATTCACTGTAAATAATATTTCTTTTAGAAATAATTGTCATTTTTAGTAATGTCTGTTGTGATAGTTCTAATCTTTACTAGCTTCATCTATGTCATTGCCTTTTTGTCCGTAAATATATATTGATACAGACATTCGCCTAGAATCAGGTTGTATTCACATTAATGGAACAGTAGGTTCAATTTGTGCTAGCATAAGCTTTTATATATATTCCGTGAGAAACATTCCCAATGATTATCCCCTCAAATACATAATTCTCTTCTTTTATTAACTTCAAAAAATTAATTACTTAAAATGAAAATAGAAATAAAATGTTTTCCTTTATTTCATCAATAACTAGCCAGAAAGTAAATTGGAAAATTACCTCTGGTATACAAACAGCAAAGTGAAAAATACCTCATAATTATCTAGATATGCATAATGTGAGTATAGAAATATAACCATAAAATTATTTTAAAAGACTTAAAAGAAATCAATGTATGTAGATGTGATGGTTAATTTTATGTGTCAACTTGACTGGCTCATGGGGCACCCAGACATGTGGTATTATTCTGGATGTTTGGAATGAGATTATCATGTAAATACACTGACTAGAGCAGATTGCTTTCTCCAATCTAAGTGGGCCTCATATAATCAGTTGAAGGGGTAAATAGAACAAAAAGGCTAATACTCCCCCAAGTAAGAGAGAATTCTTCTGGACTAACATGAACTGAAACACTGGCCTTCCTGGGTCTCAAGCCTGTTAGCCTTTAGACAAGAACTATATCATTGGCTTTCTTGGGTCTTCGGCTTGCCAATTCAGCCTGCAGATCGTGGGGCTTGCCAAAGTTCAAAATCATACATAATTACATAGAAATAACCATTCTATTGGATCTGTTTCTCTGAAGAACCCTAACTAATACAGAGGAGAAATACTTTGGTCCAGTTATTAGTCAGAGTCCAGTCAGGAAAAACAAACAAACAAACAAACAAACAAACAAAAACAATTAAAACAGAGAGGTATAAAGCTTTTAACTAGGTTACTGAAAAAATAAAAACTTTACAGAATAACAGAATTAGAAATTTTGGAAGCATTTAGGGTTGACGAAACAAAGGGAAAAAGTTGGATTTATTAAAACCTTGAAATTTCAGGAGAAAGTCTCACAGAGCAAAACTCAGACCTCTCAGGAGGGGGCACTGGCAGTTGGCACTGGAGTCTTTTAGGGGGCATGTTGAGGCTGGTTGTGTGAAGGTTGGAAAATCTGCAAAATGGTACAGCTGCTGCTACAAGAAGGAATTGCTGCTGCCAGTGTGGAGAAATGTTGCTAAGGAGATGCTCACAGAAACAGAAGCCTACCTAAAACTACAGGAAGCTGATAAGAAGGAGCTAATCCCTGGACCTTTTCTTACCTTGCAGGCTCCCTCTAGGACTCCCTGTTGGCAGAGCATGACACAGAGCCACTGGTAAAGAGGAAATGTGGCTTGCAGAGCCCAAATTCTAGCATCACAAAGCAAGATGTAGAAAAGTGGGGTTGAGACTGAGGGACAACAGCATAGTAAATGATACAGCAGACATTCATTTTTCCCAAATACATTGATAGATAAAAATGGATTGAATGGTGGGTGATTTAAAATATTTTTAAGTTCAACTGTAATTATAAAAAACAAGCAAAAGTCATAAACAAATATAATAAAAGTAGTTTTACACTATAAATATGAAAAGGCATGATAAACAACAATACTTTGACTCATATCAGGGATGTACTATAAATTAATTAAATAAAACAATTCGAGATAATGACTCTGTATGTCTTCGAATTTATAATAATTTATACATGATGCTAGGAAGAAATTTGAGCCTTTTTATCTTATATCACACTTGAAACCAAATTCACTTTCATTTGAATTAAAATTTTAAATATATAAAATGAAGACACTAAAAAGTAGAGGAGTAATGGTTATTATTTACTCAATTTTAGGGTATAGAAAGAATGTATAAGCATACAAAGAAAGGAAAATAACAAAGGAAGAATTACACTTCTATGCATAACTTCTATAAACAAAGTCATTACACCCCAAATGAAAAGGATAATGATACTTAGGGACAATTTTGCAAAGTTGTACAGAACAAGAGCTACAGTTCTTGGCATCCAAAAAAATTACAAATAAATAAAAACGTTTCTTGCTAGAAAAAATGAGCAAAGTATCTGAACAAATAACTGGCAAAAAAATGTGAAAATTAATCTTGTTTAGTAATTAGAGAAATGCAGATAAAATAAAAAATTTATATTTTTTTTTGTATGAAATTGGCCAAGGCAATAATACTGGTCATAGTAAAGGTGTTCTCAGAGTCAGCTGGTAATATTAATTGGTACGGCCTGCTCAGAATACAAAATAGCAATATATGCCATACAATCTTAAATAACTTTCCATTTCTAGGAATCTAACGTAAGAAAATGAGCAGAGGTATAATCGAAGTCTTGGTAAGGGTATATGGAATTTTTCTATTAAATTAATAGAAAACTGTAAATAAACTAAGTGTCTAACCATAAGAAAATCATAGTATAACCATGTGATGAAATATTATGTTGCAATTGAAAAATAAACACTTGGGAAACTTGGAAACCTACCAAGACATGAAAGGTAAAAAAATAAAAGGAAAATACAAAATAATGTTTTTGGATTTTAAGTAATATACAATAAATTAATAATCATTGTCCAAGAATGGTGAAATGATAAGTGATAGTTTTCCTTCTTAAAATATTTTTTTAAACTTGCCATTCATAAAATCAGATTAGTAAAGCATAATTTTTCTTCTTTCATATAAGACTGTTAAAGGGAAATACTCAGTACTTGAACATCATTCTTAGGGCCAATAGATTCCCTTCTTACTCCCCCAAAACAAAATTTAGAGACCAGAGACTTCTGCAATAATAAAGAGATTCAGTCTTCTCTAAATATCAACTGCTAGTTCTTTAAAATTCAATAGAGTATAAGCATGTTTTCTAGCAACTAGCATTTGCCAAATATTAACTATGAAATTCTATTTTCTAGGTTAAGCTATAAGTGAAATGCCATGCATATGTTATTATTCCAAATTTAATTTTCTGATTTCTTTGTCCCTGTGCTCTAGATGCACACATTTAACTGTCTACTCAGCATCTAACCTTAGAGGTTAGATAGAGTTCACCAGTGAATATACACACAAGAAAGAATATTTTTCCCTCTGCCCTGTCCTATCTCCTCAGCACTCTGCATTTCTCAAGAGAGCATCTAATCATTTATGCCAAACTTTTACATTTTCCTTTATCTCCAGCTCTATCCTTAATCTATCCTGTTCTAACCCAATTATATGCTACTATCTGGATCCAAGCTCCCAGCATCTCTCCTGTACTACTGATATAGCCTTCTTTCTGGTTTCTTCCCTTACATTGTTGTTCACCTTCCCAATTGCTTATTTGTCACAAAATAGCTACAGCAGCTATTTAAAAATATTAATTAGATGATGCCATTCTCTGGCTTAAGAATCTCCAAAAATTTGTCTTAATTTGGGTTTCCCCAGAAGCAGACCTTAATAAGGATTGATGTACAAAGAATTTATTTGACAGATGATCCCAAGGAATACCAGTAGGAGACTAGGGACATAAGATAGAAAAAAGAGAAAGTCATAAATGCATTACCAAGTAAGTTGCCACTATAAACAATTCAAGTTATTAGCAGAATTCAGTTCCTTGTGGTTTTAGGACTAAAGTTTCCTCTAAAGTCTTTGCTGGATGTCATCTGGATGCCATATTCAGCTCCTTAAGAGTATTTGCCAAGTGGTCCTTTCCACCTTCAAGCCAGCAACAGTACATTAAATCACTCTGGACTTCTCCTCCATCATCGACCAGAGAGAATTGTGTACTTTTAAGAGTTCATCCAGATAGTCATCCTATCTTAAAATCAACTGCAAAAATCCTTTATCATAAACCCAGATTATTGTTTGATGAATAACTAGGATAGGTATGTATACACCAGGGCCTGGGAATCTTGGGGACCCATCTTAGAAATCTGCCTACCATACCATCCCAATGTTCTATCGATCCACCAGCTTGTCCATAATATGGTATAAGGCTGAAGTAGTGGCTTCCATGGTCATATGCCCATTGTCATACCTCTTTCAAAAAAAAAAAAAAGTTAATTCCTTGGTCTAAGACAGTATTGTGCTGAATTCCATCTTGATAATTCAAGTTGAATTGATTTCAAGTGAACCCTTGAATAGTGGTGCTAGATGAGTTACTGTTGGCATGAAAGGTAAATCCATACCCATAATATGTATTCATCTAAATAATGATGAATTGATGCCCCTGCATAGATGGAAGAGGTCTGGTATGATCAACTTGTTCAAAATTGCCTGTTAATCGCCTGGAAGAATGGGGACTCAGAGCTTTTCTCTAAGGCTAGTTAGATGTTTAGCAACAACAGTAGCTAGATCAGCCTTGGATCCATGCATATTCTCCATCCTCGCTCCCAGGCCCTCTCTATTTTGGGCTCATTCCCTTAGATCTATCTATATGCTCCTTTTCCAGACCTCATTGCTTTGGATCTTCAAGGCTTACTTATGCCATTTAACCAAACCATTTATCACTAATTAGAAATCTGTGTATATCCTTAAGTTCAACCACTTTTCTCTCTCCTCTAAATTGATGACTAAATAAGTCCTGCTCAAAGTTCTGTCAATTGGGAGGATTTCTCCCTTACCACTGTCCTTCAGGAACACCACTACCTGTAGCTATAGTGTATCAGTTATCCGTTTTAAACTTTTAGCATGATAACAAGTCAATCTATCTTCTTTTAAAACAGCTTTATTAAGATATGAAGCATGCACCATACAATGTATCATTTAAAGTATACAATGCAATGGTTTTAGTATATTCACAAAATTGTGCTTTTATTATTATAATCCACCTAGAACATTTTCATCACCCCAAAAAGAAAGCCTGTATTCATCACCCCAAAAACTTTCTATTTCTCCCAGCTCTAGGCAATTGCTAATTTGCTTTCTGTCTCTACAGATTTGCCTACTCTGGACATTTCACATAAATAGAACCATACAATATGTGATCCCTTGTAACTGGCTTCTTTCACTTAGCATAATTTTTTTTAAGATTTATCCATGAAAATTATATGATTGTATTAACCAATGTTACCACAATAAACTTAATTTAAAATTTAAAAAAAAAGAAAAAAAAGATCCATGTTGCAGCATGTATTATAATTCAATTTGTTTTTATGTTTAAATAACATCCCATTTATGGATATAACATATTTGTCATCAGTTGATGACTTTTGGATTGTTTTCACTTTTTATCTACTATGAATAATACAGCTATAAATATTTGTGTTTAAATGTTTGTGTGGGGCAATCCACCTTTTAACCTAGCCAGATGTTTTTCTCCATCAGATGATACTAATCAACATCCCCATTAAACCCTATATGTAATTACACTGAAGGAGAGTCACTGGTGTAACAGATGCCATGGGGTTCCGAGACATCTACTTAGGACTGACCTCAAATGTGCCACTTTTCTTGTACGGAGAATCATTGCTATTCCTGCCAGACCTTTAAACTTGGTGGGTGAAAATAACTAGTTTATGATGGAAACTCTGCTTGCATAGACACTTAATATTCTGTCATCAGGCACTCTCTCTACCAGGGATCCAATACCATGGCAGGAAATGCTTCCTGAATAATGAAGATTTCTCTACTGCGTAATGTATGATCTTGCTCCAGAAACCAAAGACTCTGCTTTGCAAATTTCCTATTGAGTATTGCCCAAGACTCAACATGTTGACATTATTTACCAAGGATACTTCTAGAACTTTTGAATTTACCAGATCTTATGGACCAAGTAACAAGACTACTTGTACTGTGATCTGAATTTGTCACAAACTGTGTCTCGCTGTAGACCCTACTCAAGACTGGAAACCTTCTAAGTAGCCTGATAAATAGATTAGGGAAATATTTCTAAGTGTAGCACCAGCAGTGTCTCCTGGTTTCCACTGCACTTAAACTAAAAGCTGAACGATATGTGCCATGGCATGCAGATTACTTCAGGAGTTGCTTTTCCTCACTGACTTTTCTTACTTCAGCTATTACCATCCCTCCTTTACTCATTATGACTTTCTTACTGCTTCTAGAACATGCAAAATTTGATCTATTTTCAGGACTTTGTATGCTCTGTGCCTCTGACATGAATGCTCTGTTCATGCATATCCTCAGACTAGCTCCTTCCCAAGAGTCCAGTCTCCATTCAAACACCAGCCCCACATATTCAGAGAGTCCTTCCCTGACTACTTAACAGTAGTTCTTACATTCTTGCTCTGAATTACCTTCCATTCTAATTCCCTGTCTCTTTTCTTTGTAGAACTTATATCTAAAATTATAATACATATTTATTCATTTACTTATTTCCTCGCATAAAAATGTAAACTTCACAGAAGCACAGAGCTTGCCTGCCTGGCTCACTGGTATATATGTCTTCTGTCTAGCACACTTGCTGAATGAGTGAATGAAGTAAATAGAAGGATTGTCATGAACAGTCATTGTATAGAAAGAAACTGACATTTCAACTGAATAAATAAATGTATCCCAGGGTATAAGATTAAAAACTTAGATGGGAATTAGAATAAAAAAATCTCTGGAGTGAAGTTTTTTTTTTTAATACAAAAGAATAAACCTTCAGCATATTTTAATGGAACACAATAAAAGGAATTGACACCTATAACAAAATCTTGCCTCAGGATTTTGTGACAACTAACTATTTGAGGACATTTTTCTAAATGTTCCATTATGTTCTGCAAAAAAAAAAAAAAAAAGAATGGAAATATTCTTATTCCAAGACATGCAGAGTTAATGATCTTACTTAACAAACAGATCTGCACTGCCGCTATTATGAAGTAGCTTACAGCTATTACCTAAAAGTATTCAAAATTTGTATAGTTGGTGAGTAATGAGTAGGAAGGAGTAAATCTTAGAGGCATTAAAAGTTATAACTTTCTCATTGAGAAGTTTTATTTGAATATTATATATCTGTTAATTTGATTACTGGGCTCTACCTAAATGGAGTGAAGTGACCATACCTTCCCGATGGTTTCCATAAATGCCCCAGACACTTCACCTAAGTTATACGCACCAGGTTTATTCACAATCAGATGGGTGTATTAACTCTAGGATGAGGGAAAGATGAATGAACAGAAAGTGTGAGCAAAATCTAAGAATTTTATTTTTTCAAAAGCTCAATATAAGACTATAGTGTCAGTAGACTAATAGTGTCCAGGACTACTGCATAGATGACACTATCTATTTTGTACCATGCAGACTTTCCAAATGAACTGTGTTTCCATTAAGAGATATAGCAGCTAAATGGAGCCAATGTGTAAGAGAATTGTCAGACTAATGAAGTGTTTAGAAACAACAGAAGAAAGAAGTGTTTAGCAAAGAGCAGGTAGAAGCTTGGGTAGGAGCATGTTAGTTCTCTTTAGTATTTAAAGAGAGCATGTATATATTCTTTCTATATATATATAAATATATATAACTAAGAACATATATGTGTGTATATATGTGTGTGTATGTGTGTATATATGTATGTATATATGTGTGTGTGTATATATATACATATATATGTATATATATGGGTGTATCTATCATTGAAGTATCAAATGGCCCAACTGAATTTGTAGTCTTGTGAAATACATTTTGCTCATTCTGTATGTGTGTGTGTATGTGTGTGTGTGTGCATATATATACATATGCACACACACACACATACACACACACATACAGAATAATGAATAATATTTACAGGGAGTTGGATTGTAGTTCACTCTGTGGAGAATCTTCCTGACAAGTAGAGGTGCCTCAGCATGATATGAACAGCATTGTTCAACTTCTCCCCACTTTCTATAATGTGAGATTTTTCTAACTCCATCAGTTAAAAGAATGAGCAAAATGTATTTCACAAGACTACAAATTCAGTTGGGCCACTTGATACTTTAATAATAGATACACATTATATATATGTTAAAACTAACAGAATATAGATTGGGTCTAAATATAATGGTGAGTCAATGTAGATTTATTAATTGTGACAAATGTACCACTGTGATAGGGGATGTTGATAACGGAGGAGGCTATGCATGAGCTAGGGCAGGAAACTTGTGGGAAATCTCTGTACCTTCCACTTAATTTTGCTATAAACCTAAAATTGTTCTAAAAATATTGTCTTTTAAAACAACAACAACAAAAAATTCAGTTGGGCCAGAATTAGGGATCAAAATTAGAGTTTATAATACCTGAGAAAGAACATTTTTGAAACTGGGTGGAGAGAACATTGGCATAAAAATATCCAAGAATGTTGATTGGCAGAGAATAAGGGAGAAAAGGTGGTCCTGGCTTATTTTATTACTTTTTTTATGTGCTAGCATTTTCAAAGGTGGCTGCATTGATATCTCCTATCCTACAACCTATGGCAAAGAGAATATATAGCCCCTGTAATCTAGAAGTGAAGTCTATTTCTACTGTCTCCCACTTCACCTTTTGAACCTAAACTGCTTGTGACTTGTTTCAATAAATAAAATATAGAAGTGATGACCTGCCTCTTCTGGGTCCAGACTTTAGGATGCCTGGCAGCATATGTCTTCTCTCTTGTGAGGCAGTGCTATGCCACAAGGAGTTACAGATTAGCCTGCTGTCAAGAGAGACATGTAGATACTGAAGAATGAAACACCACAAGGAAAGAAAAAAATGTGAGGAAGCACTGAAGTGCCAGGTGGGAAGCTTTCTTGAATTATCGGGCCAGCCCTGCTACCAGATGAATGCAACTGCGTGAGTGACCTAATTGATAATAGGCAGATTAGAGGAGCAGCCCTGCTGATTCTTGCCTAAATTCCTCACAGAACTATGAGAAATAAATTACTGTTGTTAAAAGCCCTTAAATTGTGGGATTACTTGTTATACATCAATGAATACCTGAAACACTAAGTGCTTATGATCTGCATATGCATTCTATCAGACTGAGATTTCCAAACACTGACAATATTTGATTTATCTTATGCACAGGATAATGTTGGACCAGATGGCCTCTGAGGTTATTTTTTATACCCAAATACTATAGGAACTTCCTTCTAAATGAGATAAAGTATTTTTTCCCATAATCCATAATAGAGATGTTATGAACTGAATGCTTGTGTTTTCCCAAAATTCATATGTTGAAGCCCTAACCTCAATGTGATGGTATTTGGAGTTGTGGCCTTTGGGAGGTTATTAAGGTTAGATAGGGGTCTTCATGATGGAATTAGTGGTCTTATAAGAAAAGGAAGATATCTTTCTCAATCTGTGTGTGTGTGCTCATGTGTGTGTGTGTACTCACTAAAAAAAGGCCTGGCACCTAGATCTTGGATTTACTAGCTTCTAGAATAATGAGAAATAAATTTCTACTCTTTAAGCCTCCCTATTTTATTATAGCAGCTGGAGCTAACTAACATAGGGAAATTAGTCTGGGTGATCTGCTACTCTTTGATTCAAAAATTTACTCAAAATTGCTTGGGTACAAGATAGGAAAATTGAGAACAATTATCCAGCTGTAGTTTTCTTGATATCCTATAAACATTAAAAAATATTCAAAATAGCTTCATACAAATATGTCGTTACATCATATGTTTGTTTTACCAATATGCAAACTCTTCAGTCCCAGGGAATCCTGAAAAAAACATATTTTATACTTGTTCACTCTTCCCTACCTCCACTTCAGGAATATTATCCCACTCATTTGTAACAGAGAAGTATATAGTACTTAGTTTAGAAATCTCTGAAAAGAAAATAGGTAAGAATTCAAAATTCATATGCAGACTCTAATCTAAGGAACGAAATACAGTGATGACCCCAACAAGAAATAAGATCTCTATAAAAAGTGAAGGATACAGATAAAAAGAGAAAAGGTAAAATGAAGAGGGAAAAACATTCTGAATTTTTTTATATATTTTAAACTATGAGCAATTTTGGTGAATAACACAAAAATTGCATGTAAAATGATTTAGATAATTTGGTAAGAATGAAGAAAGCCTGGAGGATCTTATAAATTAAGTCAACAGTTCTATAAAATATCACCATTTACATAAGAAAGAGAACAGTTTACGTGCATAGGAAAAGCAGTATATATACCTAGAGAGAAACTGCCAGTGTACTGCAGATAATATCAAAATAGGAAAAGCATTGGGTATCCTTAGCCTCTACTGCAGATAAGCAAAGAAGAGGGCAATATTAAAGGGAAGGGAATATGTATTGGTACTTGGAGGAAAATAATCGGTAGGGGTTTGTCACTGCAAAATGAGCCTTTCCTTCCTTATATTATGTTGTGAGTGCAAAGTAAGTAAGGTAAGAATGGGGTGTAAAGAAAACTAAAATTTCTATTAGTTTTTTGATTATGAGTAAATAGTATAGAAGAACATTTTTAATTGTAAGTGAAATTCAATCTGTTCATCTAACTGGTATTTTAGGTCTTCTAGTTTTTTTCTCCTTCCTTTGCAAGACTTCTATCTTCTTTATCATGTTTGTACAAAGGATTGAGATTCACAACAAAACCCCAGGAGTGAAACTGAAATAACTTATGTTTCTATAATTTTGCCTAATGCATCACATAAATACTTAGATGGTTTTTCACCCAATATAGTGTTCAAAGTGGCTTTACTCATAACATTTCCAAAGGGGGTACTACTCAAATGCTCATCCAAAGGAGAATAGTATATTCATACAATGAGATATATCCATACAATGGAATATGACATCATAATAAAAAAGAATAATCTATTATATTAGCAAAACAGTCATTTACAGGAGCAAACAAACAACACCAGCCAACTATAGGTGTAATAAGACACATAGACAAATCTCATAGATATGTTAAGTAAAAATAAAGCCAGATATACACACACACAAAAAATTCATGCTGTATGTATGATTTCATGTTATAGAAAGTTCAAGAACAGGTAGAACTAACTTAATGGTGACAGAAGTCAGAATAGTGATTACCTCTTGGGCATGGAGGTATGAATAACATAGGCACAAAAGAACCTTAGGGAGTGCTGGAAATGTTCTTCTTGAGCTGGGTGATGGTTAAAAGGATGCAAACATATGCAAATGATTATTAAACTGCAGAATTAAGAGTGATGCACTATACATACTTAACTATATGTATATTATATGTCAATTTAAAAAGAGATAAAGATTGAAAAAATGTAGAGGCTCTGTGGAAAATGTGTTAATTTTGGAGAACCCTGGTGTGAGCACTTCAAAAAAAAAGACTGTTGTCCCCATGAGCAGCCGAGCCTACAAAACAAAAAGAGGCTTGTGTAACCGACAATCGGAAGAAACATCCTGCATATATTAAGACATCACAGACAGGGAAAACAAATAATGGTTTCAATTATGAGCCCTAAATAAAGAGCCACAAGGGTGGAAGCTCCAAATTGTAGGCTTTGGATTGCAATTTATGTACTTCCCACATAGGCAACTCTATGTTGCGACTTCCAATGATGGTAGTAGCAGAGATTTATTTGTTCAACAATGGTAATTCTAAGAAATTCAGAAGGAAGCTAATAAGAAAATATATGTAAAAAGTAATTACCAGGAAAAGCAGAATACAAATAAGACAAAGATAAAGTCGATGAAGATAAAAGCTATAAAGACAGATAACTGCTATGATTACACTTTAAATTTGATTCCGCTTCTCAGCAGCCAGTGAACATGGGCTAAATCTAATCAGGTTTTTAATTCTCATTGTCAGAAAAGGAGACAACTATCAGTCTCCCAAAGGAAGTAAAAGTCTGGAATTGAAATGTTTAAATTCATGCTAAGTGATACCCACGGAATCCAACAATACGGTAAAGTAGAAAGATCACTGAATTGAAATAAAATCAACCTAGACTTTGATTAAGAACTCATCACTTTCCAGTTGGATAATTCTAACCTCTATGAACCTCTCAGTTTTCTTTAAAATTAATAATATTGATAATAATAATGTAAACATGCTTGCTATATGCTATGTGCTGAATTAATTCAGTCCTCACTAAAGCCTTATTAAGGAATTTATGCTCATTTTACTAATGATGAAATCAGGGCTCAGAGAGGTGAAATAACTGGCCCCAATCAACATGGGGTAAAAACAAAAGATAATCAGTCCTTTTTAGCCTACCCCACCAAAGTGGTTATGTAAATTAACTGTGATATTTAATAAGTCTTTATGAAAATATTCTATAATATGAAAATTAAAATTGACAAATAATTATTTTACATTTATTTATGAGAAAAGCATTTTACTAGACAAGTTGGAGCCCACAAAAATGCAAATGATGTTTGCCTTGATTTAATAAAAGGTCACCACTAACTAAAACCAATGGCCATGACAGGCTCTCATATAGGAATGTCATTCCTTGACCTCATCCTTTCCTGTACTTTTCCAAGTATTCTGCTGATCTTTTCCACATCCTCATTATTGCCTCCATATTCTTCGATTCTCTCTAACACCCCTTGTTTTTCTACTTGGTATTAATTGAAAAAATAGATGCAACTGTAAAATAACAATGATACAAACAAGAAAAGAAAATCGATGGAATGTAAGAAATTATATTCAGAGCACTTGGGATGAGAGTTAACCACAATAATTACAACTTCAATTAGGTAAAAGTTCTTAAAATGTAATGTGGACTACCAATAATTTAATATGACTAGAGGGAATAAAGAGAAAGTGAAGACAACGATTACATATAACACTTGAAAAATATTTTGTTTTTCTGATGTAATTGGAGCAGATCTTCAGGTTAAAAGGAGAAATTTTTCAGCTAAGAAATATTACAGCATATTTGTATATTAATGGGAATAATTAATCAGAAATGGAACAATTGTTAATGCAATGGAAATAGGGTTATTTGAGACATCAAATCATTGAATGAGAAAGAGGAAATGGGATCCAGTACCAAAATGGAGGAGTTGATCTTTAATAAAGAGAAGCCATAGATTTTAACAGTAGAGAAAGTAAACTATAAAGGAGCAATACATAACATTGGCTGTCTTTAAAAACTGCTATTTTCTCCTTTGTTCTTTTGAACATATTCTAAATTATGTTAAGAAATGCCTAGGATCGATGATACCACTATAATGGACTGGGCCTAACTATTCATATTCCCTTTTTGATAACGGTTGGTTTAGGGTTAGATAAATGATCCAAATATGCTCAAAGAGATAAAGGAGAAAGTTTATTGAAAAGTTTAGAAAACTTTTTTCTTCTTCAATTAGATAGGACAGACATCCAAAGAGAAACTCCTGCTATCTATGTTTGGATGCGTTAGTTCGGACATGATGGTGGAGTTGGGGCAGCTATCTTATAACCAAGAGGATCATAGAGATGCCTGCCTCCCTGAGCTCTAATAGTTTAAGCATGGAGTAATCATTCATGAAACCACATCTCTGGTTTTCTTTAATGGGATATTAGAAAGCCTATTTTAAAACCAATTTGTTGCTTTCTAGCAAAAAGCATCTTACCTGATTCAATGATCAACTGAGTGCATGTAAATGGGGGTTGAACATTTTGATGATAAAATGACTAGAATATTCTTTTCTAGTGGCTTCTATGTTATCAGTGAAGCAAGAACAGAATTACCGATTATTCATGAAGAAAATGAGAGTGTTTAAGATATTTGAGAGGGAGGAAATATCACACAATCATATTGAGGAGTAGACAAATAACTTCCTAAGAGAAATGCAGGACTACTTAGCACTCCTGGGTACCTATTAGTGACTATAAACTTAAAGTGCAAAACTATCAACATGGTACCATTTTTTTCCCAGAAATGTTCAGATATTCAGGTGGTTATACAGAGTAGGCAGAATGATAAGCTTAACATTTTGCCAGGCAAGTTTTGAAAACACTAGAGAAAGGCAAAGGAGTTGAGGGCCCCTGTAAGAGAGTAATTAAAGTGATTGATCATGGAGGGTAGTACTGGTAAAGAGAAAATTGACAATAAGATAAGGCAGATGACAGTGAAGAATAGATTAGGTCAAAGGTTTGGGTGTTTCAATGGAAGCAAAAGAACTGATGGAGAGGAGAAGCTAAGTTAAACTAGAAAGAGACCATGTAAACAGTCAGAGTAGGCTGCTTATAAATGAGATTTGTGAGAGGCTAAGTATTGGACACATCAATAAAATGGAGGGTATAGTTGCATGGAATAATGATAGGCTACAGTTAGAAGGAATGAGCTAGGTACTAAGATATTTAACAATGAAGAGAAGAACCTCTGAAACTTTACATGACAGCAAAATAGGAAATCTACTCTGAAATAAGGCATTCCAAAGGCCTATCTTAAAAAAAAGGGAGCATAACAGAGAAATGACATTAAAGTGGTAATGAGAAATAAGGAGGACAGTTATACCACCTCTAAGTTCTGTAGTAGTGAGATATGGCAGAAAACACAGGCACAAATTAAGAATGCTGCAGGGAAAAGTTAGCTAAATTTTATAAACTTCAGTTTCTTTAACTACAGAATATTGCTAACATTCGGTGTCTAGAGTAGTTTGAGGATAAAATGAGATAAAATACAAAACACAAGAAAGCTGTCAGTATTGTAGAAAACAGTCACATTCTTGTAATTCATATTTTAAAATTCCTACCACAGTTTTAAACATAGTTTTTGGCTGTCTGTATTGACATTTTTCTTTGTTGTATGCTCTCTTCAGTAGACATTGAAAATCCAATGATGTGGGTGGGGTAGCCTTCAAATCTCAAGTGAAGAATTCATTTGAAAATGGTTCCAAGTTAGTAGTGTAGCCAGGCATCAACCAAAGGCATGTGTAAATTTTCACTAGGAAAAAAATACCCACATTTTATCTAAGGTTCAACTGAATTTCCATAAAAGAGATCCAAAAATTATGAACTAACACTTAAAGAAAAATCACAAAATGCACAAGAAGACAAGATACCATGGACAAACGGAAATACTAGACAACATTATCTCAATATTTCAAGACTGAATATTAGAATTATCAGATACAGACTTTAAAATAACAATTTATAATATATTTAAAGTAATGTAATAAAATCTTGAAGATATGAGCACAGAACAAGACACTTTGAGAATAACCAAATTAATCTGTAAAATAGCCCGTGAAAGGGAATAAGATAATACCTGACATACACAGAATTTCACAGGCATTGACTTATTTTTTACACCAGGGGACAGGCAATAAACCAGACAGAAAAAGTTGAAAACCACATGATATCACTTATATGTGGGATATAAACCTAAAAGCAACAAACTAACAGACAAACAAGCAGAGACTCATGGATATGGACAATAGACTAGTGGTTGCCAGAGGGTGGGGAGTGGAGGCGGGGAGGCAGATAGGGTATAAGGGATCAAATATGTGGTGAAAGAAAAATCTAACTGTGGGTGGTGAATACACAATGCAAGATATATGTGTGTGTGTGTGTGTGTGTATATATATATATATATATATGTATATGTGTGTGTGTGTGTGTGTGTGTGTGTGTATATATATATATATATATATATATATATATATATATATATATATATATATATATATATATGCCTTACTGTTAAATCGTACACCTGAAACTTACTGGATTTTGTTAACCAATGTCACCATAGTAAAAATTAATTTAAAAAAGAGTAAAAAATAAAAATAAAAAATATAAACTGAGAGATGGGAACACAAGTCTTCATTGGATCACTATTCTTTATATCTTTCACATTTTTATATTTTGTAAATACACATTTAATAAAATGATTAAAATAAATAAATAACATTAAGGCCATTCTAAGAAATACTGTATAGCCATTCAAAATGAGGAGGCAAAGATAGCCATCTAATAGAAAATATATCTTTGACATATATATCAGAGAGAAAAGGAACTCAGTGGGTAATATGTACAGGCTGATTGCATTTCTATGAAGCAAATATAAAAACTTCAGTAAGTTTATACTTATAGTTATCACTGAATATGTGTATGTATACATCAATCTATCTGTCTGTCTATCCATCTATCTGTCTGTCTATCTATCTAGTTATATATGTAAAAGGTTAGAAAATTTCTGGGAAGATATATACTAGTGTGTTATAAGTGATAACTTACAGTGAGAGAAAAGGAAGGGAATTGCTAAAGAAGAAATTTCACTTTTTACTCGTGATATTACTACATGGATTAAACATATTTAGTAAAGATAATACTCTGTCTTGTAAACTATCACCCCAGTCAAGAACTTTGCCACCCATCTAAGAAGCCCTTATACATTCTTAGTTCCAGTCTCTTATCTCCTCCCTCTCCACAAAATAACTACTCTGTTAACTTTTATGGTAATCACTTCACTGCTATGTGCTTCTTTATACTTTTATCACCAAGGGTACATTCCTAGGCATTGTAGCTTTGCCCTACTTTTTTTTTTAAACTTGATATAATTTTAAGTCTCTTTAATCCACAGGTTTCACCTCCATGCCTTTGTCCTTACAATTTATCACTTGAAAAATCTGAACCATTTGACCTATAGCATTTCACAGTCTGGAATTTGCTGATTTCATACTCATTTGAAAAATCTATATGTTCTTCTGCCTATTTTCCCGAAATGAACAGGTAAATCCAGAGGGTTTACTCAGATTCATGTTCAGTCCCTTTGACCAGACTATAATGATATTGCTTTCTTTCTTAGAGAGGCATGTGACATATGGTTGCCCCTTTTTTGCTTGTGATGTTTGGTAGCTGTTAAGGCTCAATGTCTAGATCCATTAATTCATTGAAGATTGCAAATTAGTAATAATCTGCTTTAATCACTTATTGCTTATTTTTAGTCAAAATGTTATTATAAAGATACACTCTTTTTATCTATTCATTTAGTTACTCAGTGGTACAAGACAAGTGCTTCCTCCACCCCTATTTATATGTCTTGAAGAGAGTATGCTGATGGATTTAAATCTATTTCTATCATTATCTTTATTGAAATACAAATTATCCCATGTTTGGTCAATGGGAGCTTCTTCAAATTTACTCCTTTTGACATAACCCTAGTGATTTTTAACATTACCCTAGTATTCTTTGATAGCTTCATCACCAGTTGGTATAACAAGGTATTATAGGCTTAGCTTGGTTATTTGCTGCCCCAGATCTGCCATCATACATTTTCAAACAGCCTTAGTATTTTGATGGTAAATGGCATGTGCTAGTGATTCCAATTGTTCCTGAGGTTATTGTTTCTGGACTCTTTGGTGGTAAAGCTAGGGGGAAAATACATATATATGCGTGTGTGTGTGTAGAGAGACCCACACACAATATTCATATATGTGTGTGTGTATGTGTGTGTATATACACACACACAATATTTATACATACAGGAGATGAAATCAGAACATTTCATAATTACTCATTTTCCCATATATTAAACATACTTAAGTTTTAGAATAACAATATTAATACATTACACAGTGAAAATTCTCAAAAAAATATTTTGGCATATATTATTCCTATATACCCTTCCCCTTTATTTTTGATATTTTTCTACTATATCTATGCAATCTGAGCATACTATTCTCTCCTTTTTAACTCATTAGAATTCTATAAGTAATTAATGTTCTGTTTTTAATGTTCATCATTACTTCTTGTGTCAGTGTCGCCCTAGTCATTTTGGTTGTCTGAATGATTGTCCTTTAGTAGATTCCTCGGACAAAGGGAAAATATTTTGAGTTTAGATATGTCAACAGCAGTTTCTCTGTGACCTTTATGTAAGAAAACCAGTTTTGCAAGATGTAAAATTTGTGGCTCACATTTTCATATCTTGAGTATCTTAATAAATTCATTTGATGTTGATATAAAGCATTGGTGTTGAAGTTTGATGAGAATATAATTTTTTTCTTTTAATTATAAACTGCTTGCTGTATTTTAGTATTTTATACCCTTGCTTTGATAGTTTTTCAGAGATTTCTATGATCTATATGTTGGCTTTTCTTTGCTTAGTAATAGTTCTCATTACCTAATCTAATCCTTTTGACCCTTTCCCATTTATTTTCAATTTTTAATTTTTCTTCTTTAAATCTTCTACTTTATAATTTATGTTCACATATTATATTTCATATGCTACATTATACATGTTACATAATTACATATACTTATATTTCATAATTTACTATTTGTTCTTATGTTTAATCTAGTTTTAATTTTTAAATATATTCTTTTATATCTAAGTTTTTCCTAAGTTCTACCACTTACTTTCTAAGCTTTGCTAGTTTTTATAAAAGTTATTCCTTTTGTTTTGTAACATTTTTAATGTTTTACAGCTGATTTAAAATTAAAATTTAATTTTTTTATATTGTATGAGTCTATGTTTTTGGTATGCTTTAGTTTTCTATAGATGTCATTCTGCTTTCTCTAAATTTTAATAAAATGTATGAGATTTGACATTGTACTTTTCTGTCATTCATTGTTACGTGAAATCAGTTATTTTTTTTCTAGAACTTCTTTAAAGAAAAAAATGAAAGTTTTGCTTTAAACAAGTAAAAAAAAATGCATTTTTCCTTCACCTTTTTAAACTAGTCACTAGGTTTTTGTTTGTTTATTTTGGGTTTTTGTTTTTTTTTTTTTTTTTTTTTGAGCCAAGGAAGGCATGCAAGTGGGATCATCAGATACAGGGTTTTCCTTATAACTCTTGTAATTTCCACCCATCCTCCTTTGTTGGCAGAATCTTACTAATACCTACTTCTCAATTATCTTCATATTAACCCTAATTTCTAATCCATTGCCATGTCCCAAGCCAGACATTACATTCCTACTATTTACACCATCCCATTGGTTTAAGGATGCTAACAAGGCTTTTGACAAATATAAATGTGTTTTCTCCAACAGGTTGTACATTAGGAAGCTGGATAATACATCAATAATTAATTATAATTGTCAGCTCAGACTGCTAAAACAAAATAGCATAGACTGGGTGGCTTAAACAACAGAAACTAATTTCTCACAATTTGGAGGGTTGAGAAGTCCAAAGATCAAGGCGCCAGTAAGGTAGGTTTCCACTATGAGGCCTCTTCTCTTAGTTTGTAGGTGGCCACCATCTCACTAGTTGTCCACGTACCTTTTCTTTGTACGGTGGGGGGAGAGAGATCTCTTTCTCTTCCTCTTCTTATAAAGTCACAAATTCTACCAGATTATGACTCCATTCTTATGATTTGATTTAACAATGATTACTTCTTAAAAACCCTATTGCCAAATACTATCGCATTGGGAATTAGAGCTTCAGCATATGAATTTTATGGGAACACAATTCAGTCCATGGCATTAATACAATGAAATAAATTATCTGCAATAAGACAATGAAAATATCCATCTGGATCTGACACATAAGGAAAGATGAGTTTGAGAAAGATGAAAAGTATAATACACTTAGCTTAATAGTCCATCACTGGTCTTGAGGATGATTCTGAGCTTCTACAGGCAGTCTGAATTATAGAAATTAACTTAGGAAATATAGGATGTCATCAAAACAAGAATCTCCAATTAGTTATAATAAATATTAAATCTAATATGTGTTATGGTTTGGAGCACTCAAACTCAGGGAGATGAAGAGCATACACCCAGAAAGCAGGAGGGTCAAAATTTCCTCTACAAACATGTTAGGCCAAGAAGTATTATTTCTAATGTATTCCGTTCTCATTGTTGCCATTACAAACTTCACAGTGTTTCTGTAGGTGGATGCTCAGCTCTGAACCTGAGTTTCTACTTTAACTGGATTCAGTAGTTTCGGAGGTAGTTTGAGCTTTTGGTTTCTGTAATGCTGTGCCTAAATGATGTAGGCCTGCATAGGAACACGGATTTGTGAAAACTGATTGAATAGAAATGAAAGAATGTTGAAGTTATTTCTCTTCTGCAGGATGAATACTCTAAGTTATAAAAATAACTCACGATGTATTATTCACGGGTTTATTTCATAAAATTGGCATACATATCTACAGATGTTTTAAGAACTATCAACCTGAAAGTGGCTGAAACGATTAGATGGACTCGTAAACATGGCACAGTGAGCAGTGCCTGGAAATTACATAATACCTCTCTTTCTCTAGTATAAGGTTTACAACAAAGTGATTGAATAGAGTGACATCATACATATCCTGTGACTAATACTAGGGTAACTAATTGTTAGTCTACAGCCATACCACCCTGAACACACCCGATATCAACTGCAGAACAAACCAAATAAAATATCCTTAAGTAAGAGATCAATGTGACTTTTATTAAAATATTTATTCTGGTTAATAAAGAGAAAGCACAATAGAAACATTCAGTTTTCTTTTCAACGCTATTGTAGTTCTGGTTACATCTGGGTTTCCTGAATAAACTCCAGGGTAATAGTACAATTACTCCATTAATGGATTCTAATATTTTGTGAAAGGCTTGAATGCAGAGACTCAAACTATTCATTATTTCTAAGAAAACTTCAGGCCATGTGACATTTTTCCAATCATGAAAATTGTTACCAAAAATATTATCTACATAGTAAAGACAAGTCACAACAGGTCCTCATACATGCCAAAAAAAAAAAAAAAAGGCTGATCAGTGGTCAATTAACTGGCTGGGCATCAACATGTCACTCAATAGGATGATGAAATGACTTATACTGCTGGAGATTTTAATGAGAATCTTAGATGGTTGGTAGCAGGTAGGTGTTAGAAGCAGGATGGGAAAGACATAGGAGACCAAAAAAAATTGAAGTCACAATAGAAGAGGACATGAAACAACTGACACTATATATAAGTAAAAACAATAAATAAGAAAAAAACTACACACACACACACACTGGGAGGAGAGGGAGAAGTAAAAGGATGGGGGGAGAGAAGGAGGGAGGGAGCTAGAGATAAGCACTAAATGGAGGAGAAATAAGTTGATAGTGACAGAGAATAGCCAGCCACCTTATCAGTCAGCCTAGGCAAAATTATACTACAGTAATAACCAACCTAAATTGTCCATGCCTGACAAAAAGAAATACTTTTTTCTATGACTTACAACTTAAGTCATAAGTCAACTGTAGCTTTGTTCCATTTCTTCATTCCAGGATTTAGGCTGAAGGAACGGTCTCAATATAGTACATGCCATTCCCACAGCATCCATCTTAGGAGATAAAACATACAGGATTAAACACGTGCACACACTCAGTATATAGTTTACCTGTATGTTGTTTTATGTCTAGTTGTTCTATATCACGTGAATTATACATATTATCCTGAGACAGTAAAATTTGTTCAAAGTAAAATTTAATTGGAAATTGAATAATTTAAGTGAATGTTAAACTGTTCTCTCATCAAATATATTTTTATTTGTCCAGCGAAAAATGAAAAGGCAATAGGAGAAAAAGCAGAGCAAATCCTGAATTGTAAGATCAAGACAAGCTAGCTCTGGCTGGCACAGGGCAAGTTATGTGTTGATTTAAATCAAGTAAGGACAACACAGAACAGGACTTCTACAATTTTAATGTGCACACAAATATCCTAAGGATCTTTTTAAAATGCAGATGCTGATTCAGTAGATAAAGGGCCTGCAATTCTTCATTTCTAACAAGCTCTTTGCAGGTAATTTAAATGCAGGGGCCCGCAAATAGCCAGGTGCTAAATGATGGTAGAACCTATGTCAGAATTATTCTAGAAAGACACAGTAGAATATAGGGAGCATACTACTCTACCTTCTTCAACCAGCTTTGGGCCAAATATCATTGTATTTCTTATCTGCTCACAGGGATACTTCAATGGAAGGCTGACAATAGCAAGGGATGAGGTTTTAGCAAGGTCAAATAGCAGGACTTTGCACTGCCTGTCTTTGTTGTAATTTTTCTTTACTTCATTTCAAAGGTTCTTATCTAAAGGTTTATCTGAATCCCACAAGAGTGCTAACCTCTGTTTGCAAGGGAAATGTTTAATTCTTTTATAATGCACTTCCATTGACCAAAAAGATTGTAGCTGATGGGCTCTTCAGGAAAAAGCGTTGAGCCTCTGATCTCTACCCATGATGGCTGGAGGTGAAATAGGAAGCAGTATCATAGGAAATATCCTAGAGGGATCCTGTGAGGTTAAACAGGTTGAACCAATGCTATTAATTCTTATGACGGTTGATCTTCTGTAACCTGTATAAAGTGAATGCTATTTTGTCAGTCCAGAGAGTGATTTGAAAAGGCTTTCAGTCAGATGACAACCTAACACTTTTCAAAAGACCAAGAGCATCATTGAGTCATTTTTTCTAACTACTTATGGAAACACAACTTACCTCTCTCCAATAGCAATTTATAGCCTAATGGCAATGCTTCTGGGCATTTTTCTCTCTCAGATTGAAACTGGGTACTAGACTCTTTTACTGTTGAACAAACAAAAAAAGTGTTCTGTCTGTGGCACATCTAGCAGACTTGTCATTAGTCTCTTTGTTATTCACTTCTCTTTCATGTCTGGTGACGAGGTAAGTATTAATAATGGCCCCAGTACTAGCTTTCATGTTAATGCTCATTGAATGCAATATTAAGTTTTTTGATAATATAGATTATACAAAATTAAATCTTAAAACATCTCTTTCCATTTGTCAAAAAAATGAAATTCAAATGAAACTGCAGAAATAAATTTCAATTCATTACAACAAACATGTAGAAGAAATATTTTCATCCCTTAATGATTTACATTTATTTGCTGAAATTATATAATGTAGTTTTTGTTCATAATGGAAGAGCTGAGTAACTAAATAATCAGAAAAGCATGCCATTATTATTTTTTTTAATTTATGGCACCAAAAAAAATATTGAGAGACAACCAGGCCACTTTCACAAGTGAGCTACTACACAAAATTCTATTAATATGCACTTTATTATATTAGAAACAGAAGATTTTTACTAAAAGATGTATTTTATAGCAATAGCATCTATGCTTGTTTAGAAACATACATTGAATTTCAAACATTTTATACTGTCAAGGATGTTTTATTTAAATTTTAATATACTAAATTTATAATATAACTTGTGCTAAATACTTAATTCTAATCTTTATTTTTGTAAAAGATGATTTGCCATGACCATTGGTAAGCCAGAGCTTCAAATTATTTACTCCAATGTGAGCTATTTCAGTATCACCAGATTGCTTGTGGAATATAAACATTGGAGTTTGTCGAGTTACAACAGATATGTTTTATTAAGTAATGCATATTGCAGGATCGCAGCACTAGTTGCTTTTTGCTTGTGTGTGTGTGTGTGTGTGTGTGTGTGAAATACACATTGTATTAGGGAGAAAATTCTCTCCATTCTACCCTCTCTCCTCTTCTCTGTTCCAAAATTGGCCCCACATTCTCCCAATCTGTGGCAAACCAGGAGCCTGACCATGGGCAAGGAGTCAAGTAGACAGTATTGATGCCATGACTGTAATGTGTCCCTTCCTGCATTAAATACTTTATCTGTGTGAACTCCCCATCTACACAGATATGCCCTTGCTAAAGTCACAAGTATGCATGAGTTGAAGCCAATGTTTGCACTGTCTGATCTGGAATAAGAATACTCTACAGGGTGCAAAGAGGGCTCTCTTCTTCCTTACACTCTGGTAAAATTCCTTCTGCCAGTACATACCAGTCAAGGGTGGAGGAAAGAGCATGTGCTTATAAGAGAGCACTCTAATCCACAGACCTTATGATGGGTATAAAATGTGCCCCATGTAATTTAAATAAAAAAAAAAAAAAGAATTGACTGCCTGTGGACACAGTTCTCTCATCCTTGATATAGCACATGAATTTAAGAATCTTATGAAATTGAAAGTAACCTTTACCAACTGGCAAAAGCAAACAGACCTGATGGTTAAAATGTAAAATAATCCTTTTCCAATAGTAAATATCCATGACTGGCTCTGTTTGAGCAATCAATTATAACCTCAAATTGGGTGGAATTCAAAAGGAAATTAGGCATATTTTATGTAGAAGTCATAAAGCAAACTTCCAAATGTTCATTTTTACAAGATGCCTTTGTCTACAAAAAGCTAGAGAAAATGGGACAAACAGATGCCTAGATTTGTTTTTTTCTGAATATATCTCTTGTTTTGGGTCCAAGAGCTCATCAGGTAATCGCTGTGATCATTGGCAGGTGTGTATCAGGTCCAGCCTCAGGTAATTCAGTTCATTGTTTCCTCTACTGAGAATAGTATTTTCAGCTTTGATGTCAGTAAACAGCACATTTTCTACTACCTCAGTCAAGAAAGGTATCTACGGAATTAGCTTAAGTGCTATAATTTCTCCCAAATTGACTCAATTTTTTAACCAAAGTGAACAGTTTAAATAATGCAGCAAGGTTATTGTGTTTATAAATAATAACAGTGTAAATGAATTACCAATAGCAAGATATTAGTAGTGCACCTTTTAAAGAGGAATGAATACAAACTAACACTGTGAGGAAACATACAAATTTAGGCCACTTACCACCACCACCATCACCCTCATGTAAAGGCCAAACTTGCTAAGCCTGTGTAGACTTTATTTTTAATTTAAGCATCGCCTGTGTTTTGAAACTGTAGCAAGAACAAAATGGAACTAACTGTGCTGGAGCATTATCTTATCTATAAGGAAAAATTTCTTTACCAGAAATGAGAATGACAAATCTTTTTACCATGTTTATTATTGCTCGAATCTGTCTTATTTCTGCTTCAAAAAAATCTGAAATTTCACTTTAATACAAAGTTATACTAACATACTTAACAGAGTGCAGTCTCAGAAAATAAGCTAACACTCTGAATTTAAATATTGTGAGACTCAATGTGTTTAGCTTCAGGTTGCTATACTAAATTACCTTTTATGATGCTAGAAATCTTTCTGAATAACTTACTATAAACTAATTCTAAAAGAGAAAAGATTTTGAAGAGACACTTTAAGGAAATTGCCAGTAAAATTCCCTAAATTTAAAAAAAAAAATGGTAAGACACTAAATTACCTAATGTTTCAATGTTAAGATTATTTTATATAAAAATTTTTGTATTTTTTAAAATTTTACATGACAATTTAAAAGTTTATTAATCTAGATCTTAAGGAAGAGAAATAAAGTCCTTTTATGTTGGATAATTTCTAATTCCAAGATTTTAGCTCACCATCTTTATTTCTAGACTAAAAGGTAACTCAACTCTTTGTAATGACTGCTAAAACAGACACTTCATAGTAAAAAGGACAATTCTTCCACCTTCTGAAAATTTAAAGAGGTATCACAATATATGTAGCATTAATAGAATCAACTTCCTTAAAAGAGAACATTTACATACACCGTGGGAAGTTACATCCTGTGATGGCCAAATTTCCAGAGTATTCACCCATCTGTTTAGCACATGTTTCTATTTTGCTTGCATTGTATATTACAGTGATACATGAAATATTGTTGGGACAAAATGTAAAGAAATGTTGCCTCTCATTTTACCATTAGATTATTAGTCCTTAAATCCAAAGATTTGAATTTCCATTCGATACAAAATTGGTAAAATGGAAAGGCTGTTTCGTTGAGTGAAAAAGAACAAAGAAAACTATTATCGCCTTTGTCCAATTTTGGAAGAGTATTTTCTAAATCAAAATAGGTTTCCTTTTTTATAATTTTGATTCTAGAAGTCAGAAAACAGAGAAAAAGACTATTAGCAAGTGACAATTTGGCCATGGCATCTGAGGAACTATGAATTGAGAAACATTCTACTGTATAATTAAAGGGGTAAGAAGCTAAGTTTTAGATTGTTGAATATTGTGCTTAGTTTCTGAAATATGTCCTGGGTTTGGACTCAAGAGAGAAAGTAGAAGAACAATTTTTTCACAAAGAGCAATATTAAAAATACATAGATTTTAAAATGTATAGAATCTGTATTAAAATAATTGTTTAAAATATTACCTCAGAACATCAAAGTCGAATTTAATAAACGGAGAGATCTATTGTATTTCTGCTAGGAAGCATGCATATTTTAAATGTGCCATTCTTCCCAAATTGATTATACAAATTTTCTGAAAAACTATTTGACAATATGAATCAAATGTCTTAAAAACATGCTTATCCTCTTCTAGAAATTTCTCTTAAAGACAGAGTGTGATACAAATAAGCATTTCTATAATACAAGAAAATCACTTTTATGACCAATAGTAGCAGGTTGATTACATAAACAAGGGTATATAAACATTATCACACATAAAAATCATGCATTAGAAAATCATGCCCAGAAAAAAAAAATAATAAAGCTGTTGTAAAATTTGTCAGCATGAGTTTTAAGTGATAAAAGTAGATTATAGCAGGGGTTCCCAGCCCCCAAGCCACAGACCGGTACCAGTCCACAGCCTGTTAGGAACCGGACTGCACAACAAGAGGTGAGTGGCGGGCAAGCCAGCAAAGTTTCATCTGTATTTGCAGCCGCTCCCCAGTGCTAGCATCACCACCTCAGCTCCACCTCAGATCATCAGGCATTAGATTCTCATAGGAGCACCAGTCCCTGGTATCAAAATGGTTGGGGACCGCTGGATTATAATATACTATAAATTCATCCCAATATAAAATAGTCAATAAAATAATTACATATAGACATATGCATAGGGAAAGACGGAAAAGATATAGACCAAAATTTTATAGTGGTTACCAACAGGTAGTAAGATTATGAACAATTTCTACTTCATAAAAAAATAATTTCCCATGGCTTCCAAATATTCTTTCATTGGCTTGCTTTATGAGTTATGAAATATTTTGAATACAGATATGGACATAATGCAAATGGCACACCACTCAAATTTAACATATATGAAATTTTTGAGGTATGGAGTTAAATGTAGTAAACTGTATACAGGAGGAAGTAATAAGAAGATATCATGAGTCAAAACATAAGGGATACCCCGAGAAGAAGATAAACACTTGACAGATACAACAAGGCTTGGCTTTGGCCAATTAATAGGAGTAGAAATCCAGCTTAAGATTAAAATGGACCCTCAAAGCAATAAGGAGCCATTGAAGATACTGATGAAAGAAGAGAAATGAGAAAAATGAAGGTCGTAAATGATTTACAATAGCCTCTTCTAGGAAAAGAAACGAAAATCTATTCTCAGGAGGTGACTTCTTTTCTTTTAACTTCAAGATTAAGTTATCTTCTCTTGGTTTCAAGATACACTTTTAGCTATCTCACTTCCAGGGTTTTTCCTTCTTCCTTAGATTTCCTGCTGGATCCTCTCTTCCCCTCTAATCCTATTCTCCAAAGTTTTATTCTTGCCATGTTGATTTTCTCATTATGAATTTTCTACATGAGAAATGTAATCTGTACTCACAATATAGATTTTTACATCAATGTGAAGTGGTCTCATTCTCGAACTCCAGACTCCATATCCACAACTCCTTTGGAAAAATTCACTTCCATTTTTACACTAAACCCAACATACTACCTGCTAGATTACTTTTCCTGACTTATTTCTAGTGCTTCTGTAATCATTTCTCAGGGCTCAATTTGGTGAAGAATATTCTTCCAAACTCACTAACTAGCTGTTGATAGGTCTCTAAAGATTCACTAACAAGCTCACTCACATGGTTGCTGGCAAGTGTATTAGTTTGCTAGGGCTGCCTAACAAGGTACCACAGACTGGGTGGCTTAATGTTTTTTACTTTCTTATAATTCTGGAGGATAGATGTCCAAGGTCAAGAGGTTGGCAGGGTTGTTTCATTCTGAGGGCTGTTAGGGAAGCCTCTGTTCCAGGTGTCTCTTCTTGGCTTACAGATGGCCCTCTTCTTCCTGTATCTTGACATCATCATCAGGTGTCTGTACATGCCTGTGTCCAAATTTCCTCTTCCTATAAGGACTCCAATCAAATTAGATTAGAGATCACCCTGATGACCTCATTTTAACTTAATTAACTCTGAAAAGATCCTATCTCCAAACGTGCTCACATTCTGAGGTACTGGGGATAGGACTTCAACACATGAATTTGGGTGGCACACAATTCAACTCATACAGCAGCCCTCAGGTTCTCCTCGCTATGGACCATAGATGTCAGTTTCTTGTTGCATGGGCCTGTCCATAGGGCAGCTCACAACATGGTACCTAGTTTCCCTCAGAATTAACAAGATAAAGCTTGAGAGAGAGTAAGCAAAACTAAAGCCAGAGTCTTTTTGTAACCCAGTCTTAGAAGTGACTTGCTATCATTTTTGCTATATTCTATTTATGCAAACTGGTATCTAATCCCAACTACTTTTAATTCTCTGTAGAATTTGGAATGATTGTTCCCACCTTGTCTCAACTTTGATTTCTATTGAATAATCCTGGGACAACTGGTATCCTCATATCTGATATCCTCTTACATTTAGATTTTAGTTAATTATTTATTTATTTTTTAAATTTGAATACAGTTTTTCTAGGGAAACAAAATGCTTCATCTTGAGCATTCTTTCTGAGACTGGTAAAAATCATAAATATTTAGCTTCATATGCTGCCTAAACTAAAGCCTCCTTTCAAATGGCAGAGAGTTTTCTTAGCCACAGAGAGGGAATCCATGCTCCAGGGAGTAACTGCCTACTTATTCTTGCCCGGCATGCATGCCAAAGCTTCATCATCCAGTGCATGTTGTACATCTCAACTAGAAAGAAAACTAATCAATTCTCTACAGATATGTTCATTCTAATTCTGTGACACCAAGAAGTCTGTGAGTGCATTTTCTTGAAACAATATGAGGTAGCAGGGTGAGGATGAGGAAAATGAGGCAATAGAAAGTCATGCCACACTCCTGTGCCTGCTCAATGACAACGCTATATGACAACTCTATAGTTTCTGACACTATGATTGTTTTCAATCCAATACACCGTACACTAAAGTAGCAAAATGTAATATCAAGTCTAAAGAATAATTCTAATATTTTATGCAATGAGACTTCAATTTGCTGGAAGTAAATGAACAAAAATTCTCAGTCCCTTTGCACATGATGTTTGATCTACCAGGAATGCTCATACCACTGCCGCTTCACTGAGCTAACAGCCGCTTGTATCTGAGGTCCCAGTTTATGTTCCTTTAGAAACATTCTTATGACCATTCTATATCTTCACTGTCAAATTATCATAAGTTTTAACCTAGTGTATTATAATCTCACATATAGTTATCCACCTTCCCTATTCAACTGTAAGCTCTAAGGAGACAGGAATCATGACTCCCTTAGCTGTCACTATATCACCGGCACCTAATTCAGTGCTTGGCAAATGACAAGTCCTTGAACTACTTTCATGAATGAGTAGGTAATATTTTTGCCGCTCTCAAATTTTGGTGAAAAGGAGGCTGTCATTTGGGCATATCATTAAAAATAGAAAAAGTCCCCCAAAGGAACATTAGTTGTGTGTCCCACAGTCTTTCCATGTGGAAGTATTTCTCTTATCGATACCTGTAAGGTATTATGTAGTCATTGGTGTTAGGGCTTGACTCTACGCATCAGGAAGATAAAGTATGTAGACAGAATAAGATGCTCTTTTACGTGTATGAATTAGTAAAAGCAAACATTTATACTAAGTCTTAAGGACTAGAAATATGATTAAATTGAGAACACAAAACCAAGACTTTAAACTTAAGTAAGATTTGTAGCAATAAGATGTTAAGCATCAGCAAGGACTGCCCAGTGTGATTACAGTGTACAGCACTGAGGGACCAATAGCCCATCTTGATAGTTTAAATGACTTCAGTGATTCAAGAAGTAGGTTAAAGTGAGGTTTAAGAAGAATTACATTAAGGTCAAATGCGCAGAAAGATAGCTTCAAATGTATAAATCCTAAAAGTCTGTCCAAAAGAAGATTATGTTACTATGGATTGCATGATTTAAGATATGAGCTGCACAGATTAAATAATGGATCATTGAAATGGAAGAGAAATAAAATGCTGGCTACTTTGTAAGACTATAATCTGGTCGTTTTACTGAGGTAGGATGGCAGTTCACCAAAGTTATCATCAACTCTGATGGTGTCTTGCTGAATCATGCATGGTGTCAGAAGAATAAAGAAGTTTCTTAAAAAATGAATACATTACATTTGCCACACATATTAAACTAGATGAAAATGAAGCTGAACAGTGAACAAAATGTAAACAGTTCTTGAATTATTCAGAGACTACAGGAGCTGACCAAAAAAAAGCTGAAAATCTTGTGCTATGTATGGATATTACATTTACATCTAAGAAAAACTGGAAGCAGTTTAACTATTGTAATCCATATGTTTTGTGGAAACTGAAGTCTCTAGTAAAACTATCACTCATGAGAAATTACATCTTTTCTTTTTATTGTGAATCTGAAAATACACAGATCAGCTTTGCCTTCCAGATTATTTTTATAACATAAAAATGGAACGTGGTAATGCATTTGAGACTAACACTGAAATCCCTGCTCAAAAGAATATATTGAAATAATAAATGTCCTATTTTCAAAATCCTTCCTGTATACCACAGTAGTTTAAGTTAAAAGATACTTTATTTGAATTGCACTGTATTTTCAATTTTACCTATTTTAAAACCTAAATATTAATAATATGGTATGTGTACTATAAGAATTAAACTCCAACAGTGGACTTTAAAAAAGAGACACCTGAGAATCTGAATTAGTGCTTTGTAGTAATTGTGTCAAAACCATAACTTAAAAATTGTGTTAGTGCCATTGGTTCAGTTTTTCATAAAAAGCAACATACTTCTAATACTTTTTATTAATTAGTATCTCTTCATAGGCTCAGAACAGTCATGCTTTCAATGAACAGCATAAACAAACTTGCACCCCTCGCCCCTATGCATAGAATTCTTTGCAGAGAAAACAAGGAAAAAATTAATTGCCTTACATGGATGCCCATCTCTGAAGACAATTTATTTATTGAGTGGTTATGTGCTTGGCACCAGATTAAGAACTCACAAACGTTATTTGGCCTTTGTAAAAGGTTATCCACAATTTCTGTTTAGGAAGTTGAGTTCAGAGAGATTAAGAAATGGGTCCAAGACCCACACAACTAGTCAGTTTTAAACCTGGGATTTGGATTTAGATCTGCCTCTAATACTTGCTTTCCTATTACTATTCTGTTCTCACTTCACTATGTAGATTAATCTCTAGCTTTTTAAAAATCATTCAGACAAAAGTGGAAAAAATAACTAAAAGTTTAGAAATGCAGTTCATAATAAAGACTGAAAAGAGTTGGAGTTATTTAACAAAGAGAATCGGACTAAAATCTTTTAATACGGTTATTTTTATACTGTTTCTTCTATTACAAGTCATCAAATACTTGGAAACGGAGTTCAGTAGGAGAGATAAAGGTCTATTTTAGTAGACATTTCCACTGTTTCCAATATCCTGCTCTGTTCTTATGAAGGGAGGATTGCACACCCAAGCATCCTGAAGTAAGGCCTGCCATGTGACTGTTAGCTAATGAAATGTGAGTGGGAGAGAAATCTCTCAGTTCTGTCTATGGACACAATTGTCTGCTTAATTCTCCAGGACAAGCTTCCTTGCCATAACTATTGAGGGAGCTCATTTGGTATGCTTTGTTGCATTAAGCCACTGACATTTTCACATTTTGTTACCAGAGCAGAACTTACCCAACCCTGACTGATAGACACTGCTACCCCTAAACAGACTATGCCATTCTTATATGACCCTATTTCCATTTCAAGAAAAAGAGGAATCCCTTTGAATGCACACATTTTTAAACTCATAAATTATTGGTGAAATTCTACTATAACACCTGAATTGTTAATACATTTTTGTTTTAAAAATGAAAATACCTTTAGAAAGAAGTTGCATAAAAGTTTATCAATTACCAGTGTTTTAGTGTACACCAGATAGTTTCAGTTAACAGTAATTCCCCATAAATATTAGGCATGTTTTTGGTATAAGTGCCTGGGCAACTGCAGGTCATAATGAAAGCAATGAGAGCTTTCAAAATGGCTTAAATGGAGAGAAACTAGAAGTGTTGAAAACTATAAAAAGTTAATTTCAGTGCTATCCTAAGTGAAAGCAGGGCTCCAAATGAGATTGTACAAAACATTCTGCTATTTAAAAATGTATACTTTAAAGTGCATGAGAGAAATGAGGTTGAAATTTATTTTAACTTCACTTTTAAAATAACATTTTATTTGGTTTTGTCTAATAAGGAAAAAATATAAAATGAAAATGAATGTTCATTAATGTCTGAACTCAGAAAAACCATTGTGATGGGGGGAAAAAATAAAGACGTTAAGAATGTTTGAATAGTTTATAAAAATACAAAATTAAAACCTTACCCCTTTTACCGTAGCCCTCTTTTCTCAGCAGTTAAATGTTGTTACTAATTTTTATATATCTTTTGAAAAAGTTATTGTCATATAACAGCATCTGATTTCACCAACATTTCCTTCTCCATCTCCATTTTCATTTAGATTTCCGTTTATTCAATCATATACATATATAAATTCTTTGTGTTTATATAAAAGTTATCATATCATACAAATATAATTTTTTCTCTTAATAACTATGAAAAGCTTTCCATATAAGCACATATCTTATTTTCTAATAGTCACCAAGTATTTTATTCAACAGTCACCTACTAAAGGACATTGAAGTTGCTTTTAGTTTTATAAACATCATAATAGATATCCTTTTTTTATATATCTTGCTTTTAATTTTCAAATATATCTTTGAGGTAAATTCCTAGACCAAGAGTTGCCAGATCAAGAAATGTGTATATTTTTAATAATTTAAATAGTTATTACCAAAAAATTTTGCATCAATTTATACTTCTACCAACAGTATATGTGTATGTGTTTCCCCATCCCTTACTTAACCTGAACTGGATCTCACCAACTTTTTTTTAGTTTTATTGAGATATAATTGATAAATAAAATTGTAAGGTATTTTAAAAGTACAACTTCAGCAAAATTAAAATTTTGCAACTCTGGCATATAAAAATCAGTATCTTTATTTGGTTTGATCTTCATAAATTACAAATGATAACAAGTATTTTTTCATATGTTTCTTGAATTTAAATTTTGTGTAAGTAATTTCTTCATTTTTAAGTAATTTGTTTAAAGTAATTAATGTGACTAGAGAAGGTTTTTTAGCTTACCAAAAACAAGTGAATTTGTATCTAAGTCAGTTTTGTTCTGTGTATATACTATTAATTCATGAGAAGAAAGGAGGGGGAAGGGGAAATGGAGAAATTGAATGAACACAAAGATAAAGATATGATATATTAGAATGCAAGAGAAAAACATCCAAAGAGGAAAAGAAAGCAGTGATTAGCAAACTATGTCACAGAAAACTATGACAAAAATACTTTATTGCTGCATTTTCCCTTAACCTCCTAGAGTCTGAAAAACAAGTAGGAGATTTAGTATAAAGGAAAACATTTCTGATTTTTTTATCTATTGTGAATTAAAAATGTTTGTCAAATTTAAAAAATAGCTATCTTCTCTTTGCTTAGATTAGGATTAACAGTGAATCTAATATATTGCCTTAATGCTTCTGGAAATTACTATATATCTTTTTGTTTTTTGATTCTAATATTAAGATTGTTCTTAGGCAGTCTCTCTGTTCTGGTTTAAATGTAATTCAAAGTAATGGTTCTATGTAAGATATACACCAAGGAATTTAGCTTGCTATTATATAAAGTGCTATAAGATATTGTAGTTTTCATTCATTAACTCAGAGAAGAAAATATGACTTTTTTGTAGCAGTGCTTAATTTTTAATATGAATTCTTACACCAACTGGACTGAGAATTCATAATCAGGCCATTTTAGAATTACTACCTTGACCATTTACTCATGCCTAAATTTCTGAGATTTCAGGTGGAGACAAAACTAGGGCAGGCGTGACTGGTCTATCTCAGTATCTGTTCTCATTGGCATCCAGTGAAACTCAGTCCACAAAGCACATGCTGAGTGGGCCCTATATTGGATTTTAATCCATCTTGGGACCATTCCTTTTCTGTCCAATGCTTCCATCCCTCTCAAGTGTAAGGAGGTGAGTCAGGACTGTCTAAGGCCCTGCACTACTCCTGCGCCACCTGAAGCATACAAGAGTAGACCTACTGATTCTGGGCACTGTCAGGGTATTGAGGAATTCAGAGAGGCTCTCTCAAGTTCCTTCGGTCTTGAAGTATCATGCAACAATTTCAGGACTCATGCCTTCATATATAAGCTTGGTAAATAAATTTAGCCACTAAGTTTAGCATTTAAGCTTTTTTCCTACTCCTCACTTTGCTTCCCCTTACAGTCAAGAAAACTACCTGGTAAAGGATAGAAATAGAATTAGAATTTGGGGCAGGGAAACTTTGCAGAGGTTCACCATAATAATTTAAATCTGTTACTCATAGCCTAAACGCTTCTTATTTGCCTGTGAAACTCAAAACCCAAGAATGGACTTCTTTTGTTTCCTCTTCCTCTTATGGTGCTCTCTTTTCCCAAATATGAATCTATATTGGGCCAAAATATATAGTTTCTAAGAAATATTTAGGACATTAAGTCTAGCATCTGTTTTCTTCATCATGTATTTAGCTCATATTATACTACTTATATTTAATTTTCTGTTGCCTTAAAAATACTCTAAAGGTGTTCACTCATCTTTCTAAGAACAAGAATGATATTATCTTTCTATTGTCCTCCTCAGATTGCATATGAAAGTGGTCATGAGTAAAAAAAGTATGGGAGCAAACACAATATTGTTCTGCCAACATCTTTGGCAATATTCCATGGTACTTCCCTACAAAGGGGTAGTAAAAATACTCAAGAGGTTTTCAAAGTTTTAAAAACGTTAAACCAATTACCATTGCCACTAGAGGTTTTGCAAGCACAACCTTCATAGTTGCTTATCTAGATATCTTGATCTCATTTTTTATTACCATCAAACTTAGATGATTGCATTAGATCTCTCTAGAAAATGTACCAATTTATAATTTCAGCAATGACCACTTTGAGATGCACAGCATTTAATTCCTCTCCACTCCTTTCTCCTGCCACCACCTCTCATACAAACAGGTTATACTCAGAAGTACTGGAAAGTATCTGGTACACCGATCAAAGATAATAGGGGTGATTTCTTCATTTCTTTAATTTTGGCTCATTTCCTCCCCAAGAATCTATCATTCCTTTCAGGGTTTTATTTCAATTTGAAACAATCTTGATTGTCAACAAACCCTATACACAAGCCACTACCATTCAGATATGTGTATTACGAACACTTCTTTCCAGTGGCTTTGCAGTTATTATAAAATGCCAATCAGCCTTAGAAAAAAAAAGAAAGAAAGAAAGAAAGACTTCCACAAGTAAATTTAGTTCACCTAGAATGGGCCTTAAAAAAAGACAGGAAATGAAGAAACCACTTTTCACCATGGGTACTCCATTTTCACTGAGGAAAACTTGATTCAGACATGTTGACAGGCTAAAAGCAGCCTTGGCTAGAGAAGAGGAAAAACTTAGTGCCTTAGTAATCAAAGTGGAGAAACTTCTAAAATAAGGAGTCTAGGAAATGTTTCATCTAGGGAAGGCACAAAGCCTGGCTGCACTAAGGGTGAAGCAATTACTGAAATGTCAGGGCTGCACAGGAAAGAGAAGCAACAAAGATTCTAATGGAGGATGACAGGATTTTTTTTTTTTTAACATTTACTTTACAAATGTTTTCAGTAAATGTGTGCTTTAGAGGTACTTAGTTCAGAGATCTTTGGAATAGATAACATCAGGAATGAAAGACATGAGCAACTAAGAAATTGAAAGAAGCTTTTCTTGGGTGTTAATCCTTTGCTGGAATTGACATTTTGGAGCTACCAAAAAAAAAAAACAAAAAAACATTATTTAATAGTTGCAGTGAAACACCGAGGATGTTTTGTCCTTGAAGAAAGCTAACTGGGTGCTCTGGAAAAGATAAACGGGAAAAACCTAAAGCCTTGATACTCTTTGGCCTTACTGAATACCTTTCAAATACATTTTTAGAGCTTCTCAAAACTGAGTTAAGAAAGAAACACCAGTCTTGTACAGGTGTTTCCAAAGAATGGATACAATCAGTTGTGATGAATAAACTCTCCCTCTCTTTTCATCTTGATTTTTAAAAATTACTGGATACAATCTTCAAAAGTATTTATTCTCAACCACGTTTTTAAAGTGTACTTCAAAAGAAATAGATTTCATTATTTGTTTTTTATTTCGTTTCCACAATAATATTCACACCTTGCCAAAATTCTGTATTATATAGAAGTCTTGAACAGGCAGAACAGATTTTCCTTATCCAATAATTGTTTCTGTACTAAATTTTTTATTCTCTTGTTTCCTATTCATTGATTTGTATTTTCAATTAAAAGGTTACCACCTCATTTGAAGGATGATTTCATAACTTATTATGAACTAATTTCTAATAAGTAATCTTAGAATTTTCCTAAAGTACATTGCACAGCAAGTTAAAAAAACTTATGTTTTTCAGGAGTATATTTAGTATGAACAATTTCTGGTAATCATACAGGACTTAATCATTCAATATTGTTCAGTGCATCATGTTGTTTAAGGAAGACAATAGCAAGATAATATAATTCTTGGTCTTAGAAAAATGAGTGAACACCTTTAGAGTATTTTTAAGGCAACAGAAAATTAAATATAAGTAGTATAATACAAGCTGAATATATAATGAAGAAAAAAGATACTAGACTTAGTGTCCTAAATATTTCTTGGAAACTACATATTTTAGCCCAGTATAGGTCATATTTCGGAAAAAAATTGGAGAAATGTTTATAGGAAAAAGGTAAGTTATTGTTAATAAGTGAATAGTTTGTGATAAAATAGTGCTTTCTTTCCATTTATATCTTGGAATTTTACCCTGAATAGAAATCTAAAAAGTAGAGTGTATCGACATATGAATAAGACAGTATGGAGTTACCATAAAACCTCCTTATTAATTCTGACAACATACAAAAAAACTAAATTTCAAAATTGCCACAGTAAAGAAATTAATACTTACTTGATAACATTATGTTCTGTGTCAATATTTGACTTGATTCTGTTTCTATCAATGTACTATATCCAAATTAATGTCCTAAATAAGTTTTAAAAAGTAAAAGCATTGTGATCTATTTTTATAACTCTTCATGACATTATTCTAGTAAACATTAGGTGTTCTAAAGAGCACAGAAACTTCTTTTTCCACTGTTTTTACCTCTCCCCATTTTCCTCTATTTACTTATAAAAGAGAAAAAAAATTGCATTACTTCTTATTTGACCCATTAAGTCAATACTCCTCTTTGTAAAAATACTTTGAGTTAATTAATTCTACTTCTATAAAAACTGAACATAATTCAGATATTTTCTACTTTCAGAGAATATATTCGAACATTTAAAAAATTTGATACGAAGTATAGGATAGGAGATTATTTTTGTTCTTTAGTAAATTTTTTTAGCTTTTAGTTGATTTTCTAATTTTAATTAATTTCAAGTGTACAGTACATTGGTTAGACATTTATATAGTTTATAAAACGAACCCCTAATTGCTCCTTCTCTCCTCTGGTTTTCCACTTAGCCAATATATTAATGCTAGCTGCATTCCCTATGTCATGCTCCCCTTCCACATGATCAACTATCAATACTAATTTGTACTTCTTTAACCCTTCACCCTGTTCTCCTAGCCCCCCAAACCCCTCTCCTCTGTCTGTCACCAAATTGTCCACTACATTTGTGAGTCTGTTTTTGATTAGTTTGTTATTTCTGTTCCATAGATTCCTCAAAATTTTAACATGGATAAATTTATCAAAAAGAGAGGAGAGGAGGGGAGGAGGAGAAGATGAAGAAGAAGAGGAGGAAGAGGAGGAGCAGGGAGGGGAGGGGGGGAGGGAGGGAGGGAGGGAGGGAGAGAGAAATTTCCCTGTCAAAGGGATAATGGAAAAGTGTAAGAGTGAATCTTATACATTGATAATTGGTTTGCCAAGTCAAGTAAACTCTGCATTTACCTGAAAAGCATTTAAAGCTCCCTTTATGTAAGATATTATCAAATTTATATCTTATGTTCTATTTATCTTAATAATTGCAATGGCTTCTCCTGTTAAATAATATTTTCTCTGATTATGAAATTAAGTTATATATATCCGAGAAAATTTGAAAAGAGAAAGGAGAAAAAATTACATATAAGCTCATCATCTAGTTATATCTAATAAATTTTATATTCTATTTCAGAATTTTTTATTTACAAGGTTGTATTTATTATAATTTATTTATATATATTTGTAATTTATTAGATTTATTTTGATTACCTGCCCCATCATTAAAAATTATTTATATACATAATTTAAAGGTGATAAATATATATTACTCCATATAACATGAGGCATTAGTATGTATTCAACAGTCTTTCTGGAAAAAGTTTATTAAAAATTAAATTCTATTCACTAGCAATGCATAATTAATCATAAATTAACCATCATCAATTACATGAATTAAAATAAATAAATGAATAAGTAAATAAATTTATATTTGGTGTTCTTGGCTCTGGGTATCCTAAATTACTTTTAAATTTAGGTATGCATTAATATTAGTGTTCAAGGTTAAAGTTAGAGTTGGGTTTATAAGAGACTTAAAATTGGCATCAAGTATAATTAGAGTTATATATGGTTTGTTATTAGAATTTGCTTTCAGATTATTATTCAGTTTAGGTTTTATGGCTCAGTATCATTTCTAAAAAGTGTATAGGTGTGAATTCATTCAAGTTTTGGGATTAGGATTAAGATTAGCAGAAAGAGACAGATCATAAACAAATAGTTGTTAAACTATGAGTAACGTATGATCTGAGGTCTTCAAAAATCTCTCTGAACAAAAATCTCTATTTTTTTACTTCAGCAGCTTATTATGGCAGCATTCTTTCTGCAAACTTGTTTATATACTGTCACTAATGTGTGAAAGTAGTAATACTTTCTCTTGTATTACATTTATTTGGCTTTTGAGATATGTGAAATTTTTAATTATCGATGTAGCCACTCATATGGCAGGACCTCAAGGATGCTAAGTGCTTTTCTTGAAAAGCAAAGAGTAAGAAAAAATCAGGAGAGAAACTCTTTCTCCTTGACACCTAAAATTTCTTCAATAAGGGGACCTTATTTATAAACCACCTAAAGCTTAAATGCAAACATACTTAACATTAAAAAAAAACACTAATTGAGCTATATTATTCAAATTAAAGTGGTAAATAACTGATTTACTATCCCATGATGTAATAAGGACAGGTTTGATTGTGACACAAGTGTTTAATGAGTGAAAAGTACAGAGGCTGAGAGGAAAGAAAGTACCTGAAAAAAAAATAAGAGGACAATAGAAAATAAGTCTAGGGCACTGGAGCATATATTTTATAATTTTGCTGAGGAAGCTCTGGGCCCTGAAGAAATGAGATACGTGACTTCTAAATTTCACTGAGCATTTTGAAGACACTGGTCTAGATTGGAAGGCCTAGTTAGTGGTGAATTCTGAAATGGTAAGTGGATAAACATAAAGAGGGTCAAATATAAGGTGATGGAAGGAAACTTAGCTTTGGGTGGTGAACACACAATGCAATATACATATGATGTATTATACTGAACACTTAAAACATATATAATTTTATTTACCAATGTTACCCTAATAAATTTAATTAACAAATAAAAATAAATGGTAAGGCCGAAAAACAGGAAAGAATACTGAAATACAAAGAAAATGTTCTTATACTTAGGCAATAAAGGCTTACATGTCTGACATGTGCAGAAATGAAAGATGGTATTTGAAGCAAGTTTTGTTCACATAGTTTTCTTTTAAGGATAACCTTAATGTATGATTTAAAAGTAAAATCAAGTTTAAATAAATTGAACTGATAAAATGTGAGTTACTAGTCTTACTACATTCTGCTACAAGTAGACAAGAAAACTAAAATCTGTTTGACTTCATGAAATAATTACTGCAACCAGAGGTGTCACCCTTAAATGACTCATTTAACAAAGCAAAGCACAGAATATAAGCACTTAAATTAACATATTTACATGATTATAAATTTATCTTCTTTGTCACCAAAGCATTTTTCTCTTTTTGGTCTAAATAAAGCAAAATATTTGTTTTGATAATTGGCTTTTCCACAAAAGAAATTAAACTGATTGTAATAAATTATTCATGTACATGACCTTATTTATATGATTGTCTTCTGAAGACAATGTTTTGCACTTTGGGCTTAAATGTTACTTATTTCTCAATCAACTCTAAGGATTTAAGAAAGATAAAATGTATACTTACTAGATTCCTCCAATTTTACTATATAATCTCATATCTTTTTTGCTTCTTAGGTAGAAGATTTCTGTAGAACGTACTTTTCGAACCACCTGTTTAAGGGGCATTCTCTCTTGAAAATGTGGTAGTGAATGAGAGGAAGTAACTTCTTGCAAAATCAATACAGTATAAACATTAATCACTTAAGTCTACAGGAAGTGCCCATTACTTTATACTCTGGTAAAAAGAGTAAATGGGAGATGAAGATTTGGGCACTTATTGTAATTATATCTTGGGGGATACTAATAAACACCATGCCAGGAGATATTTTAAAAATAACCAACCACAATAAGTACAGTCTTGTTAAATAGAGAAATAAAATAAAGTTTGAATTTCATCTAACCATCCAGATTAGGATGCTCTAGAGACAACTTAAAAGCACAATTTTGGGGGAAAATTATGATATATGGGCAAGTTCATGATTTCTCTTTACAGAACAGCTCGAAATAAAAAGAAATAAAAATATAGCAGCAACACTGAAACCAGGCAATGATTCTAGCCTCATCCTACAAAATGAAAGAAATATTAGGTAATTATATTATAATTTGGATTTTTTACTCAACAACAAAAATGTATTTAGCATCTACCATGTTATCTGGAGATTAGGAGATGAGAAAGACTAAAGAATGATGTAGATAAACATAGATCTGATACAAAATTATCGTGTAAAAGATGGATTTTAAAACTCTAAGAAACACTAAGAGTAAGAGTAAAATTATACATAGCAGCTGTTAAAGAAAAATCTCCGAAATTCTGTCCACTGAATTGGCTTAAGAGAAGCAATATCTCAAAAGCAATAAACACAGCTAGTTCCTAGATCTTAGTTTCTAATATAATTCAACACTGAAAGGAACCAAGGTTCCTGGGAGAGAGAAATATCTGATTCCAGGGTTGAAAAAGGGAAAAAACAATGCACACCAGTAACATCTTAAAGATTGATAAGGTATGTCAAAAGAACACATTTCCTATCTTAAAGGGCTACCCACTCAACAAATTTGAGGTAATTTGGACATCAAAATAAATAATGATAGCAGTGGATTAAAACTCATTGAGTAGAGAAAGAATCCATGAGTCCATGCTTATTTAAATGAATGAATAAATGAATGGGGAGGAAAAAAAGCTTTTGTTTATAATGAAGTGTCAACAAACAAATGTAGAAGAAATGATAGGAGAAAAGGAAAATCATCATTTGATAACCAAAAAACACCAATGGATGCTTGACCTAGTGGGTAAAAGATGGAAGGAATAGAATGTTAATCTTATAGGAAAATATCAGATAAACTAGGTTGAGGAACCTGAAAATTTTTTGCCCTGTGATCTTAAAAGCATTTCCAGTGAAGAATGGGAAATTCTTCTAAATCGAAGGAGCCTAAACAGATATGACAACAGAATGTGGCTCATGACTCTGGATTGGATCCTTTAGCTATGAAAAGTATTGTTAGGACAATTGGTGAAGCTTGACTGGGGTCCTTGGTAGTAATATCTATTTCATATTTATTGCAAAAGCAAATTCAGTGCCTGTTCTCATCAAGATGGCCTATTGGCATCATCACAATGTGAAAAAAAAGTAATTAAATTTTTTCCAGTAACATCAATTTTATCTATTTTTAAAATGCAAATTCTTAAAAAGATGGCTTATTTCCTGTGTCACTCAGAAAATTCTGTGTGTGTGTGTCAGCGTCATGCTTTTGATGCATGAAAGCTTAGGAGGAAAAGTCAGTTAAAAAAAAAAAACATTAAACTCTAGAAACTAAATTTAAAGTTCTTTTATTTTAAAACTTCCATGAAGAAAGAATTGCTCTCAAATAAAACCAAGTCAAGAGAGCATGCCTATGGATATTAATTCTCTGAAAAAAGAAATTAAAAAACAATAAACACAGTTCCAAACATGACACAGAACATACAGTAAAGAATCCCTGCAGCTGTGACCCTCATGTTTTGTCCTTCAGGTAATATCAAGCAGTGGTTCCATCACTCTGCCAAGCAGCTAGAGAGCTATAGATACTGAAGCAGATCCGTGGCAAGGTCATGTCACCTGATATTCAGAGAGGTGCTAATGAATGCCAGATCTATGTCTTGATTGTGGCCCTCTAATAACTTGGCATCCAAAATTCAAAAGCTAGTATTTGATTGAAAACGGAATGCCAAGAAGTATGAGAAAATTTAGAAAAGCAAACAAAATAACAACAAAAGAAAATAATGCCCTAAAATGTATAACTCTGACTTGGGCCCCAAAATATTAGCTTGATCAGAGTATAATTTCTTACCTCAAAAGTAGCATAGAGTACAATTTATCCAGAGTCACAGACTAGAGAGGGATGAATTTTATGCAGATGTAAGCCTTGTAGTTATTCTTAAAGAAAAAAAAAAAAGCAGCCCAAATTACTGGGCAGGATCCATCCCTTTTGAATCCGGTCAAAACTCACCAGTCCTTAGAATATTAGTACATTTGCATAACACAAACTATCAGTAGGACATACAGTTTAAGCAAGCTATGTGTGCAAACCAACTCCTGAGCTCTCGTTTATGTTCCTTTAGATTTCACATCAGCCTTATTTGCTTACCGTAAATTCAAGAGAGCAGACTTGGCAGAGCTGTGTTTTGATAAGTCAATAAATCAAAACAGTTACAATTCAGGTGACTTGTCTTTTGTCTCCCCAATAGCGGTTATGTTTTTTCTTGTGATGACTATCAGGGGCTCACACATGAGAGAAAAGAGAGAACAACTCTTTACACAAAGGCATGTTAGTTATAACACATTATGAAACTTTAAAGCAAAACCTCTTCCTGGTAAATGGTTTACAGTGTAGAGGAGAAGACCTCTAAGTACAAAACAAAACACAAGCACATTTTTTAAGTGCATGTGGGACCACCAGAGGCCAGTAAACTTAATTGAGATACCTGGTGGAACATGGTTTCTGACACACATAGCTGAAGGCAGTCATAAGACTTAGTGACTTAAACATCTACCTTAGCAATGAAATAGACACCCTACATGATCCTGAGCTGTGCCAGAGTATTGAAGACAATAAAGCAACCTGACTGTTTTCCTGAGAAGTATAGACAGAAGTGGAAAGAAATGGCTCTAACATGAATTAAGCAATCTGAAAGAGAACACTGTTGAATAGGGGAGGGGATTAGATGTTTTAAATGAACAGTGTGCTGGAAAACTCACTTAAGGTCACAAGTTCACATTCTCTATTACTAATCAAAATGATTTACCTTACATTAAGTCTTACTCTCCAAGTTTGCCTGCTATGAAATGAACACTTTGCTATTACATGCCTGCAGTGGCTTCCACGTTAGACCATCACATTATTGCCAATAACCATTTGTTCAATAGCAGCTATAAATGCCTCACACAAAGAAGAAGCTACCTTTAAGACTTAATAACACTCATTCTAAAAGACTTCACTGAAAAGGGCTGAATTACAAAGTTGCTGGAATTAACCCTTTAATAAAGAACAGAAAATAGTTTCCTTAAAATGATGTTAAGCTATTATAAAATATGGCAGCATGAATGTATTAATATATATGCATGTGGATATTGAATGTGAAGGAGATAATTAGGAAAAAAAGGAGTTGCATCCTGCTGATCTCATACCTGTGGCTTAAAGAAAATCATTCCACGAATATTTATTGAGATGTTTTTACTAATTTAAAGAGTTACATTAGTACCAGCAGTGGTTGCAAAACATGAGGCTGAGCCACAATTCCCATATCCTCCAAGACCCAAACACCGTGAGTCCCAGGAGAATTTGAGCAAATGCTACTGAAACTGTCGCTAATACTGACAGGGACTTAGACTGAGGGTAGCGAGTGTGATTAAATATTTATAAGGAAAAAAAAGACATTATTAAGGCTTTATATAAAGCAGGGATCCAAGAGGCTTAGACGCACCTATTGGAAACCAAATGAAAAACACCTTCTTAGCAACAGATTTAAGAGAGACCTTTATATTAAAAAAAAATCTCCTTTTGGGGGGTGGGGAGGGGGGACAGAATACACTTCTATAATGCCCAGCTGGAGAAATAGTCCATTAAACACCATGAACAACCAAGGTGACAGGCATCTCAGAAAGAAAGAGAAAAATCCGCAGAAAATAAACTTAAAATCATAGAAATAAGTGACTTAAATGATGGAAAATTCAGAATTGTACTTCTGAAAAGAAACTCAATGAGATCCAAAATAATTCATATCAACAATTCCAGAAGTTGAAAAGACAACTAGATCAGCAGAGTGAGCCTTTAGCAAGGAGACTGAAACCCTAAAAAAGAACCAAATATAACTTCTGGAGATAAAGAACACACTAAAAGAGATGAAGAATGAAATAGCAAGCTTAGGAAATAGAGTTGACCAAATGGAGGAAAGGCTCAATGATACTGAAGACAAAAATCTAAAAATAAATCAGAAGGAAGAAGAGATCAAAGAATGAAAAATAATGAAAGAGAAATGCAAGAACTAGCTGATACAATCAGGAGAGGAAACATAAGAATAATGGGCATTGTCGAAGGGCAGGAAAAGGAGCAGTGATCAGAAAGCATTTTCAGACAAATAGTTGACAAGAATTTCCCAACTCTAAGGAATAAACTGGAGCTTGGAATTCAAGAAGTCAACAAAATACCCAATTATCTCAACCTTCTGGCTTTCCCCAAGACACATTATATCAAAATTATCAAAAATCAATGACAAAGAAAGAATTCTAAGGGCATTCAGGGAAAAGAAAACTGTAACCTATAAAGGAAAACCCATTAGGTTATCTCAACACAAACCTTACAAACAAGTAGTGGAATCAAATATTCAAACTATTAAATGAAAAGAGTTACCAGCCAAGAATAGTATATCCAGCAAAGCTCTCTTTTACTATATTTGCTTATTGCTTCTAGTAGTATTCTTGTAGCGTCTGTAGGGTTTTCTATATAGAGAATCACGTCATCCACAAATAATAACACTTTGACTTCTTCATTTCCTATTTGTATGCCTTTTATATCTTTCTCTTGCCTGACTGCACTTGCTAAGACTTTCAATGTTATATAGAATAACAGTGGAGATAGGGTGAAAAAATAACCTTGTCATGTTCCTGATCTTAGAGGAAAGGTTTTCAGTTTTTCACCATCAAGTATAATGTTGTCTGAGGATTTGTCATATATGGCCTTTATTATGTTAGGATACTTTCCTTCTCTACCAATTTTGTTCAGTGTTTTGATCATAAATGGATGCTGTATCTTGTCAAAGGCTTTTTCTGCATCTATTGATATGATCAAAAGACCAATGAAGAAGATGGATAGTCTAAGATCCAATAATGTTTATGCTTTGTTTGGTAAGCAAGTTTTCACCCATAATAATACATGGCTTAATCAAACAAGGGTTTACTTTTCCTTGCATTACAAAGAATGTGGAAGTAAGTGGTGTTAACATTGGTTCATCTCCTCAAGGATTCAAGATCCCAACATCTTTTTACTCTTCCTGTTTGCTGTTCTACATGTTGAATTTTTACCCTTAGGTTCATTGTCTCATGTTTGCAACATGGTTAATTCTACTCCAAAACACAATACCTTAAAATGCAAGAAATGGTAATAGAGTGGCTAGCCTCTGTCTCTATACTTTTACTAGGAAACAAAACTTTCCAGAAGCTCCTCCTGACAAATCTCTTTTGATATTTCATTGGCTAGTACTGAATCACATGCCCACCCCTAGTTTGGAGGCCAAAGCTACCTTTCTTGAAAGTCAGAGTCCTCTACCCTGTAACCTAAAAAATAATCAGAGTTTAATTATTAAAGAAAGATGGAATACTTGGATAAGCATCCAGAGATTCTGCAATGTTTTAATACCCATTTGCAAACTCTTCAATGGATGTGTTTTCTTACGTGAATATGTTCCTATTATCTTATGAATTAAAAAATATAATCTTAGAATCATTTTTTCAATATAGAAGATAGATTTGTACCCTCCTACATAGGACTTAATTCAGCCATTGCACTCATTTTCCATCTGGAAGGTGCTAGGGTAGAGTTCTTAGTTATGCTGCAACACAGAAACTGGTCTATCCAAAAACTGAACCCATTCTTTCTCTTTCTTTAATACTTTATCATAACTAACTGTGATAACTATTTCCAAACAAGATTGTAATGTATAATGTTCTATTTTCTTTCAAATATAATTAATTTGCATATTCACATACTCATGTGATTTAGGCAAATAATTTAAAAACCACAAAATATGAAATCAAAAGACAATGGAACAAGAGGGTGTTATTGGGTCTCTCTATAATGTCTGTCTTAGAAACTTAGGGATATATCTTTGAATCCCATTTAATGATCTACTATGGATTTAGCAGATATAAATTTATCTAATTTCATATACAATCCCATAATATTTTCAGTCCAAAAAAAATTCAGAATAATATATTTTCTTGAGATTTACTCTCATTGTGTTGTCTCTCTAAAGTATCAGATATTCAAGGATTCCAGTATATTTCTTTTTTCTAAAATGAGAACAAGAACATTCTATTCATTTTAAAAAGCAGGAGATGACTATATCACTATTGACTAGCACAGGGAACGTCAACGGCTGCTAATACATACCACAGAAAAGCACATTATTTAAACACGACAACACAAAATGGTTAAATGAATCTGTTCTCCAGTTTTATTTAGAGAGTATCTTACTCACCATGGTATAGAGTAGCTCTATATTGCAGACAAAATGATATCAAAACATAAAACTGACAAATAGGAATTTTTTCCTAATCTCTATCCTTAACTTGAAACCTTAGTTTCACAGTAATATAACTATATAAAAATTTAATTTAACCAGCAAATGCCTCCTCCATGGTAAAGTTTGAATCCTGTATATAACTCCAACATAAAATACACTTCACTAAGGCTATGCTCCACTGTCAATCAGGTGTGAAACTGAGGAATGAGTAGGTTAATGGAACCACTGAATTTACACAGTATTTTAATATTAAACTCAGGCCTCAATCTGCTTCTGCCATGTTTAGAATGAGTAAGGCAACCTGGATGATCTGGAATGATGTGCACCTAGTATATTCCTCCTTTGTAAATAAGAAGTATTTCCAATTTCTCCATATTTTATAAAACAACATCTATTCACCTTCCTGGCTTCATATAAACTTTCCAAATCAGTAGATTTAAAGTCATAGACAGATCTAGACAAGATTTCAGATTTGATCTGGCTTTACAGTTGAGGGCAACTGTTTATGACTTACTTGCAATTTGGGAGCAAAGCTAAAATTAAAATCCAATTCTTGTACCTAATCATAGCTTGTTTGTTCATTTTTACAACACAAAACTCACTTAATAAAGGGTTAATTATTTGGCAGGATCTTACATGCATTGAAATCTGATTAAGAGTTAACCAAATCTTTATACTGAAAATTACAAAACATGAGAGAAATTTAAAAAAATAAGGAATGGAACTATAACATGTTTATGAATTGAAAATCTTAATAGTAAATTAATTAACTTATCTTTGGATTCAATGCATATTAATTAATATTCTTGTAATATTTATTTTGATAGAAATTCAAAATCTGAATCTAAAATTTGTATAGAAAAGTAGAGGTCAATTACAGTCAAAGTTAATTTGAAAGGGAGCAAAGCTAGATGATTTATCTACCAGAAAGCAAAAGCTTTTCTAAAATATATAGTAGTTAAGACAGTGTGTTATTGGTATAGACTACTGATCTATAGAAGAAAATAGAGTTCATGATTTTGAATGTATGTATGTATCTATATATACTATATGAATACATATGGATATATATACATACATATATGTATATGTATGTATAATATATGGTATTAATATGTTCATTTGATTTATAATACAGGCATAACACAATACACTGGAAGAAAAATAGTCTTCTCATTAAATGATACTAGATTGAGTGTAATCCATTGGAGAAAAAAAAAATAAAGACTCCTCACCCTATATAAAAAATGACCCCAGAGGGATACAGATCTAAACTGGAATTTAATACTAAAAAGCTTTTAATGACAAACAGTACAATAACTGTGTACTGAAATAGACAAATATTTCTGAAACAGGACACAATGAGTAACTGCCATAAAATTAAAAATGATAAATTAGGCTATATTAAAATTAAGAACTTATGTTCATTCATAGATAACATTGAAAGAGTTAAAAGTCAATCCACAAAAGGAATAAAGATATTCATAATACATACATCTGACAAGTATTAATGTCCAAAATATTTTAAGCAACTTACAAATCAACAAGGACAGAAAATCCAATAGAAAAAGGGGAAAATTTTTTTATAAACATTCCATTACAAAAATGTCCACATAAAAATGGAGCTAGGAAACAAAAAATGACCAGTCAAAAATGAAGAACACAATAATTGAAATGAAGACTACATTAGAGTGAATCAACAGTAGGTTCAATGAACCAGAGGATCAAAACAGTCATTTAGAAGATAAAGTGGCAGAAAACACCCAATCACAACAGCGACAAGAAAAGAGAATAGAAAAAAAAGTAAAGATGGTTTAAGGGGCCTCTGCGACAATATCAAGTATACCAACATTTGCATCAAAGGGATACCAGAAAGAGAAGAGAACGAGCAAGGAATTGAAAACCTATCTCAAGAAAGAATGACAAAAAACTTTCCTAACCTGGAAAAGGAAATAGACATAAAAGTGCAGGAAGCCCAGAGAGTACCAAACAAGATGAACCCAAAGAGACCCACACCAAGACAAATCATAGTTAAAATGCCAAAGTCTAAAGACAAAGAGAGAATCTTAAAAGCAGCAAGAGAAAAGCAGTTACCTACAAGGGAGCTCCAATCACTGTCAGCTGATTTCTCAACAGAAACTTTGTAGGCCAGAAGGGACTGACAGAATATATTCAAAGTGATGAAAGGCAAGGACCTAATAACCAAGATTACAGACCCAGCAAAGAGATCATTTAGAATCGAAGGACAGATAAGAGCTTCCCAAATAAGACAAAGCTAAAGGAGTTCGTCACCACCAAGCCAGTATTACAGAAAATGCTGGAGGGACTTCTTTAAGGAGAAAAAAAAAGATCAAAAATATGAATAATAAAATGTTAACTATAATTACTTTTAATGTAAATGGACTATATGCTCCAATCAAAAGACAGGGTCACTGAATGGATAACAAAAGAAGGCCTTTACATATGCTGTCTACAAGAAACTAACTTCAGATTAAAAGACACACACATACTGAAAGTTAAGGGATGGAAAAAGATGTTTTATGAGAATGGAAACAAACAAAAAGCTGGAGTAGTAATACTTATACAAGACAAAACAGACTTTAAAACAAAGGCTACAACAAGAGACAAAGAAGGACCCAGATATCCTACTTCTAGGTATTCATCTGAAGAAACCCAAAATACTACTTTGAAGGGTCATGTGCCTCCATATGTTCATTGAAGCATTATATACAATAATCAAGATAATTAAGGGGGCTACCTGATTTCTCTCAATGGATGAATGGATAAGGAAGAGGTGGTACACATATACAATGGACTATTACTCAACCATAAAAAAATTAAGAAAAACTTGCCACCTGCAACAACATGAATATACCTAGAGGTTGTTGTACTAAATGGAGTAAGTCAAACAGAGAAATCATATATGAAATCACATGGCATTCATCTTTCTCTGTTTGAATTACTCCATTTAGTACAATAACAAAATATACAAACAAAACAGAAACAAACTCATAGATACAGGGAGCATTTTGAGGGTTTCCAGACTGGAGGCAGGTTAGAGGTGAGTGAAAAAGGAGAAGAAATTAAGAAGTACAAATTGGTTGTTACAAAATAGTCATGGGGATGTAATGAATGGCATAGGGAATACACTCATTAATATTGTATTCACTATATATGGTGTCAGATGGGTACTAGACTTATCGGGGTGATCATTTTGTTAGTTATATAAATGTCTAATCACTATGCTGTACACCTGAAACTAATATCGTATGCCAACTATAATTTAAAAATAAAGATTTTAAAAAAAGAAAATATGCAAATAACTTTATTGTATGCTTATTGAACACAGCGCTCAAACCTACTAGAATGACTAAAATGAAAAATACAGAAAGTATCTATTGTTAGGCTATAGAGAAACTAGAACTCACATAGACTGCTAGTACAAGTGGAAATTGGTAAAGCCACTTTGTAGGACTCTGACAGTATCTATTAAAGCTGAACATATGCCTACACTATTATCCAGCAACTTCACTCCACTCCCATTCTAACAGAAATAAATGTTAAATGTTCACAGCAATGCCATTGGTAATATCAAAAAAAGGAACTACCAAATGTCCATCAACAGTAGAATGAATAAATTCTGTCCTGTTCATACAAAGAAATAATAATATACAATGATAATGAATGATGTGCAATTATGTGTAAAATTAAGTAAATATCACACAACTATAATTGAGTGAAAGAAGCCAAAAGGAATACAATTCTATCATGCAAAACGTCTAAACAGACGAAACAAGTGTATTCTGCTTGAGATCTTACCCATGGCCGAGTTAATAATGGTAAAGAAGTAGGATTTAAGAAAATTCAAGAGAAATGAGTTCAGAATAACCTTAGTTGTACTCTTTTTGCCTAGAGTTTTCTGAGAATAGAAAGCTTTAGAATTTGTATCAGATAACTAAAATTTATATGATAATTAGCTAATGTCATACATCTCTCAATATTACTATTTAGAAGCTCTAATTGTGTAATTTCAGGTCCCCAGCTGGCTTCCCATAAGTTCCTAATATTCATTTTGAACAGGAAAAGAGCTATTTAACATGCATTTCTTTAACAGGAAAAAAGGGGGAAAAGTATGTGAACTAAATGCTATGCTTTATTTGTATATATCTTTAAAATAAAGAAATTTCTTATGTGTAGAACAGAATTTAGGCTTTCATTATCTGAATGAGTTTCATTTGGCCTTATCAGCATCTAGATTGAAGTATCTTTTAGCATATTTACTTGGTGGGAATTTCATTAAAGTGTGCCTTGTTAAACCATATTTCATCACACTCAAATTATGGCTGTATCAGGGAATGGCTAAAGAAAAATTAACCCAAATATTGATTCCCCACAAACAAAAATAAATATGCAATTTAAAAATAAAACTACACCAGCTATATCTATGGGAGTTATGAGACACAACATTGACTTGCCATTCCAATCAATCACTTTAATTACACCTTCCCAAATGGCTTAAGCTATAATTTAGAATAATTAATATATAAAGTCCATGTACATGGAGATCTGTACCACATTTGGGCAATTTTTCCTTGAGTGTGTGTGAGTGTATGTTTGCGTGTGTGTTTCCAGTAAAGGACTATAAAAACTGTCCCTAATATACATGAAATATGTTAAAATTTTCCTCAGAAGTCTTCACTTTAAGACATATTATTTTGAGATTAAAATCTTCATCAACAGAGTAACTCCACATAAATGCAAAAAATTATTGTACAAAAAAATTTTGGCTCTATATATTTCCTAGTAATGCTTTACACTAAAAATTATAATTAAGATTACCACATACACACACACAAAAGATACACAAAGAACATTTTATAATTTACTCCAAAAGATGGGGGAAAAGATTTTTTAAACATTAAGCATAATGTGAATACTCTGTAGAGTATAAATTCAAGAAACACCTCTGTTTATGTGATTAAACTGTGTAGCACATTAGGAATGTCAATTAAAGTTTCAAATTACATTGTTGGAAACAACTGCTAGTGGCATCCATCTTCCTCTAAAGTAACATCGGTGAAGCTGGCACCATGGGACCAGATTTTTGAACACTCTCAGGTAGACTATTATAAGCTTTATGCCCCTCTCCCCCCCAAAAAAAATGTTCCTTGAACTTTTCTCAACCTACTCTCACCTATTTATTTTTTGAAAACTTCCCATGATTTTATATTATCTTTGAATCTAAAGGCAGAGCAACTGCACTTTAGTCATATTAGCTTTTTCAGATGGATTTTGGGCAAATACACAAGCAGATACCTCCTTTTCATTAATTACAACTTAGAGAAGTATCTTCCAGTCAATGTCAGTTAGGTCCCCAGAAAAAAAGAAGTTTTGCAAACTAGCTACTTGAACACGGAATCTGGTGAGTTGGAGGAGACTACAGATACATCCAGTCTCTTTTCATGACAGAAACTCAAACATCTGATAACATCTGTGAGGGTTATTTTGTGTCAAAATGTCTGGACTAAGGGATGTCCATATGATTGGTAAAACATTATTTCTAGGTATGTCTTTGATGATGTTTCTGGAAAAGATCAGAGATTAGCATTTGAATCAGTAGACAGAATAAAGATCTCTCCTCACCAATCTGGGCAGGCACTATCCAATCTGTTGAGAGCCCAAATAGAACAAATACACAAAAGAAGGGCTAATTCTCTTCTTGAGCTAGAAAAGTCCATCTTCTCCTGTCCTCAGATATTTCTGGACTCTAGGACTTACACCCCAATCTCTTGCTCCTGAGTTCTCAGGCATCACTCAACTGAATTACAACACAAACGTTCTGTTTCTCTGAAGATCCCTGAATAATATAACAGCTAAGTCATAATTTCTATCTCAACTAATCATCTTGGTCTTCCCCTTTCCAAACTAAATATCCTTAGCTTCTCTAAGCCACTGCTGATCAGATGGATGGTTGTTCAATCATCCTAATAGCACCAGCACCAAATGCAATGACAAAAAACTAAGGCCTGGGCTGCCTTCCATGATCATCAGAGATTCAGTGGAATGAAAGAGAGAATGGGTCCTGGTGGGAGTTAACCTGACCTAGTTAATTACAATCAACAGACAATCCTTCCCTGGAACACGAGGGTTATTGCCATGGTATCCCTTCCCACACAAACATGCAATGCCAGAGTTTAATGAGACATTGAGACATCTAGGGTAAAAACATATGGTTTATATACAGATTTTAAATGTCCTATTCAGTAGCAGCACATTAGGTTTACACAGTGCTTTCTGGTTTTCAAAGTACATTCTAATCTTGACCCTAACAAGGCTATGAGGTCAGGAGAGTAAAGTAACTATTATTATTATCATTGTATAGATAGCTTGGGTTCGTGGAGGTAAAGGAACTACAAATTCTTATAGCTAGTGAAGAATGGAAACAAATCTTCCATCCAGGATTTCTTCTCATGTTCAGTCCTGACCACACTTTGCTGCCTCTTCACGTCATGAAGGTATAAGAATGCACAAATGGCTGTGGAACATGCTTTAAAGTTTAAAGGACATCTAGAAGGCCCATGGCTGCAAATACCAGCTGCATGAGCCTCAAACTCCAAAATAGGAATTTATTCTTGCGTGGTTTAAAAGCTTTCTAATTTTTTAAGAATAACTTATAAAATGAAAACAACAACAACAAAAGTAAACTTTAATCTTACACTAGCATACCTTTTAGCAGGGAGACAGTTAATAGGAGATACTGAAGGACACTGAAAACAAATTGCCCTATTTGACTTTATGTTCTGGTACTAGTTTTTGATTAGCCTTAGTTCTGTTTTTGTTTGCATGTTTTGTTATGTTTTGACTCAACAACCAGTTTCATTTCTTTACCTCTCTATATAATGTCCTTGTTTATTTTTTAAGATTTATTTTAGGTTGGCATTGTGATAATAATAATTAAACTGCATTTATCTTCAATCTGTTCTCAAAATAATTTCCCCCAAATCATGGATTCCTTCAGTAAGTAGAAAAGAAGTGAATCTTATTGACATGCTTAAGGAAAAGAGAGAGGTGAGTAGCATTCTCAGAATTTCAAATGATTCCACAGCAACAGCAAAGAAGGGAGTTTATAAACATCCTGCAGCTTTGAGTAAAAAATTTACTAATTTTTAAGTGCTTTTGTTTCTTGTCTGTACTAGGTTTGAGTACTTTGTAAGTAAATCTAGCTCTAAATAATTGACGGCCAAGCCCTACATATTGATAAAGTTTTGACTTGATGCTTAAATAAAACTTCTGGCTGGTTGCTATACAATCAATTCAATTCTTCTTCAAAGTATGCCGGTTACCAGAGTTACCAGACTGCTATTTCATTAGCTTAACAGTCATTACAAAAGCTTCAGGTTTAAAAATTCAGCATGTTAATGAAATATTAATCATTTGTACTTCTTTTTTTCTGCTATGAAATGTTCCACCAGAGTGGAAAGGTTTAAAATTTGCATAATTTATATGTAGAAATTTTAAAATTAACTGTAAATATTAAATACAGGCACTCGATTTGTATTATATGAGTGATAATATTGAAATAATTGTTTGGGTTGTGTTCTTTCTCTGCATAACACTATGTTCAAGTTTTGTTTTTTGTTTTAGTTTTTGTTTTTCAAGAAAAAAAAATCCAAATAATTTAGGAGTGATAACTGAGAAAGTATTCTACCTAAAAATGCATAAATCAGTATTCTGGAATAATTTAGAAGATATTTCCTCTGTAGATGCTTAAATCTCAACTAAAAATGCCATAGTAGTAGCAGAAGGTCTGCTTCACTTACTGTCTAAAAGAATACTAAAGTGGAACAGAATCCCTGCAGAATGAAAGTGGAACTAGCTAATATGCACTTTTATTTCCCACAAGTGGCAACATTGCTAGCAATTAAGAACAACAAACAGCCAACAGAAGGAGGAAAAAAGACAAAGCAGAATGTTTATTGTTTTGAGAGGTTCATCAGGGGATGCTTTTATGTCAGGGGAATAAACAGTGTCACCCAGGCAAGGGACGCTTCATTGCTTCCAAAGTGCCCCAGCAATACTGAATAAAGTTATTAAAACACTGCTTATCCCTTAGTCTTCACTGCTACTGAGAAAGTTACAAAGATGTGGTTCAGAGAACACCAGGTGAGATAAAGGCTATCTGATGTTATGTGGAGTCAATGGTTTGATTAGGATTCAGGATTCATCTTGAAAGGAACAGTCTTTTTATGAAAATATTGCCCTTCTATAATATAATTTCAGTAGGAGGCTTTTCTGTTCAGTTGGTTTGGTAACAGAGAAGTTTGAAGCTGTTTATTTTCAACTCCCTTTTTATAAAGTTAGGAGTAATTTTACTATTCACAGACCTCTTTTTTAGACTTAGCAGTTCTTTCCTATTTATTGTTCAATGGGATGGTATTCAATATTTAGAAAATCATAAGTGAGCCATTGAAAGGTCTCTGGTTATCATTACAATGATCCCTAAATTTAGTCATTATACAACCTAGGTCTTTAGTGGAGAGCAATGCCCAACAATGCAACACCTCACTTAAAAATTTCATCTGAGCTATGTGCAATACAGACCATTGTCTACTCATAGATATTTAACAAGAGGCATATTTCTGAATTTCAGAATTAAATGCTATGACTAGCTGCCTTGGCTGGCTGGGAGCTATCATTTCCCACTGAGTGAGCTTTAGAGATCTGAGACATTACTTGAGAACAAAGCTCCTCTGCGTAATTCAGTTCCACCTTATTTTCTCTCTGGCTTTCACTCACTCCTTTACACATGGGGATAGGTCCTGTCACTAGTGAGAAAGTAACCAGCCCAACTGATACTCAACAGAGCAAGGGTTTTGTTTGCATTTCCCCATCTGTTCTTAAGTATCAAACCTTTATTACCAATGAAACACTTATCACTGCCCTTTTAATGATATGAGAACAAAAAGAATGCTCAACATCTCAAAGTCCTCTATCCAGAAAACCATCCTCTGACCCTTTTCCCTATATGTGGGTCAAATGAAAAAAAACTCAGCTTGAAATTGTGACCACTCTCAGCTCTGAGAGCCAAGCCATGAATTGGACAAAACAAAGAGAGATAAAAGAGGATGCTGAAAGGTGAACCAAAAACAACTGTGAATTTAGGGGTGAAGGTGTTGATACAGGCTATGAGAACAGCAATGCATGGATTAAAGACAGAAGGTCTGGGAGAGAGTTGGGAAGCAGGAGTGAATACTGACCCCAGCCTGCTGAAATGCCTTACATCAGCTATTTGCTTTTTGAAAAGTTGACAAATAACACACTCCAAAGACAAGAGATGGAATTATAGCCTTAATTTATGTATGTTTTCAAAGTACATTGTGTTTAAAGTACAGCAAGGCACCAAAACCTGCTGGGAGAACTGCAAGACTTCAAAGCCATTAGCATCTTCCATTTAAAGCTGTTAAAAGGCTGTACACCAGTCACAGCTGAGAGAGCTGCTGATACATGGTGGAGGGGCCGAAGCCAGCCAAAACCCCTGGGAGCTAAAGAGACTGGAGGGCTGCAGAGCAAACAGCCACTGTCTCTGGGGCTCTGCGTATTTCCAAAGACAGTTTATTCTACACTTCATTCCCAGATCCAATTGCTGGCAAAGCCTTTGGTAGCAATTAACACTTAGTAGGCACACAAAAATATCCTTGATTACATTTAGCCATTATAGATCAGTTAAAATAATAAATTGCAAACATCCCAGTGAAGTTAACAACTGAGCAGCAGGGGCCCGGCAATTGAATTTTGAGATGAAACCACTATGGAATCCTAAACCCTCCTGTTCCTTACAAGCTGATAGTTCACTAAAAGCCATTCTCCCCAGAGCCATGGTGGAATAGAATGGCAGAAGTTAGACAGTGAGAGAGGAAACGAACTACTTCAGACATATATTTTATATTCATGGGTAAGCTAAAGAAATAAGAAATGTGAGATTTCCAACTGGCATTTGAAATTTTAATTAGTTCTCAATTAACAGCATACAGCGATATTCCTTACCACTGGTGTTTGAGAAAAGAGATAATGAGGAACACTTGAAATGAATGAAAAGGAGGTCAGAGCTAAGTGTAAAGTAGTATTACACTGTTTGTTTCTTGATGATCAAGATTCAGACTAAATAATAGGATGAAATAGACAAGACAATCCAAAGTGTGGGAAACCCATGATTTTAGCTTTTGCCATTTTCACTTTTCCTTGTTTCACTTAGGCTCGTGGATGCTCTCAGGAAGATTAAACGTATATACTAAGTACTTTTACCTTAGCACTTGATCATTGCCTGGTTTTCCCTTCCTTAACTATAACATTGCAAATTGTTTATGCTTAACAGTTCCAGGGTTTTATTAATTCAAAAAAAAAAAAAATGGTCTCTGGCCGTGATATATTCATTACCTTTAGAAAAGTGAGAAATATGGCTTTCAGAACCTAGAATGTGCTTTTCTTGAATATGACAAAATAATGATACATTTTAGGAAAGTGTATAAAGAAATAGTTGAGTGAGTGAAGGCAGGGCTTTCTTCATTATTCAAAAACATGATATCCATACACATGCCTAAAAGTGTTTTATTTAATTATATAATCAAGTATCTACATTGAGAACTCTGTGATATAGAATAGGCCTCTGGATTTTTCATTGCATGTGGAGGCCCACCTAGATGAAAAAGTAATGGAGAGTTTAGTAATGATAAGTGTCTTCTTCCTCAGTGGAAATATCAATTGTAAATGAAAAAAGACTATACATTTATGTACATGTGTACAGGTTAGCTTAGCAAGAACTCACCAGGATGTACAATAGAATTAAGAAATGTGTTCTGGGATACAGAAATTGCAGGGAGAAGTGATGTTCCAATACGATATTATTGTCATTCAATGCTTTTGTCTATTCCCTAGGAACTTTCCCCAAGATGTAGGGATGGGGCCCTAAAAATTGGAAGAGGTCACTTGGAAGAGAACAAGTTATTTAGAAGAGTATTCACTGCTATGGAAGAGGTGGCTCTTCTGTAGAGCTTTAAGAACTTCAGAAATGTTGGTAGCCAGAGAATGGACATGAGAGCAAAGATCATTTTAGAAAGAAGGGAAGTTGATGATTTAAGTGGTGGCACAATAGTTGTCAGAGTGCTGGCAGATTTGATTTAATATTCAATGTTGTTCCTGTTGGCCATGGCCATTGAAGGACACGGCCTCTCTAGGGAAGCACACAGAGGTAGGAGAGACAGAGAGTGACTAGTGGAAAAGAACTGACTCCAGCAAACCATCGTGTGAGAGACACTGGGATATGAACAAAAAAGGGATGAAACCCAGGAATCAGGATGTCTGCATCTCTAACTATGTTCCTGAGTGGATGATGAAGAATCACTAGCACGGTGATGGCTGTTCAAGCTTTACGGGCTCTCAAACCAAGCTGTCCATGAGAGATAAATAAGGGTAGCATCTATTTCATATAAAATGGAATGTTAATATACATTTTATCTTTTATCTAAAAGTATATGATAGTGGCATTTGTTCCAGTTTCATAAATGATATTATTTTACCAGCTAATATTTAACCTATATCTCTCTGTGATTTAAATTCCTTATCCACCATAAATCTTGGGTTCCTACCATTAACAGAGTGCCAGGAGTGACTCACCTATATATTGGCCTTGTTATTGGCTCTTATACAGTTGGACAACAAGTTCCCACAGCACAAATAGACTGCTTCTTTTGTTAGCTTCCACCCATCCTTTTACAAGAAAGTTGAAGTGGTTATATTTATTTAGCATTTTCCTATAGGTTAGGATGTAACTGCCTTTTCAAAATGGTGGACCAACATATGTTTTGACCTCAGGGGGACAAAGAGCTCTACTTGGGCCAACTCTCAAGGGTTAGCTTCAGTAATTATATACTACCTGTCACTGATGGTGGTTTTTACAAGTGATAGCAAAAGAGACTGCATGCATGAAAGCAGTCTTTGTGCCACTTAACAAAAATACTATTTCCATGTAGTACATCTCAAAGTTGTATGTGAATGCATTCTGAAATAATCATGTGATAGGATGCAGGTCTCTGTCCCCCCTCACCTCTGTGGGTACAAAAGGAATAGGTTTTAACAAAAGTAATTGGGCCAGAAGCCCAAGACTTTTCTATGCTGGGACAATGTCCTATCTATTCTCTTCAAACCAATAACTTATTCTCTAATTACAATAAATGAACACAGCTACAATTCTAAACTATAATAAGGTTTTTTTTCTTGTAGATGAAAAGCTTATCCTATTATAGTGACTTTCAAGCTTTGATAAGAACACAGGGGTAGCTTGGAGACAGACTGGAGTGATTTTTGTTAAGGGTTGAGGAAGGACACATAAAAGAAGATGAATTTGTTAAAACTTAGTGAGTTTTTCCTTCTTTGAAAAACATAAATTGGTAGTTTTTTTCAAAAAAGCAAGCCATAATTTCTAGGAACGTCATATGCAATACTATAACTGTCATATTGAAATAAACATTGGACTTCTAATTGAAGTACATTTTTAAAATGGCTAAGAAGAATTGCCAATTATTTTTCTGGAGATTTTATGACATTTCCTAGATATTTTATCCCTGAAGTTTCTAAAGAAGGAAAAATAATTACAATGTTATTGTCTATCGCCTCAAAAATAATTATGAACCATTAAAATAATGTTATTCTTTATTTCTAGTGGCATCTGAAGAACTGGTGTTTGGAGAGGTGGTGGCTTTTTACTAAAATTTTCAAAAAGATCATTACATTTATAGTTTTCTTTCCTCTCAGCATAAAGGAGGATTGGACAACCCAGTCCCCTTGAAGTTAGACATGGACGTTTGCCTTGGCAAATAAAATATAAATAAAAATGAAGTCTTTAACAGCCAGTGAACAGTCCTCCATGTCCGCTTCCCTGTCACATCAACCAATGATAATCAAAAGGATGGACCCCTGTTACCTTGCATTTCTGAATGAAGAAAACATGGAGCAGAGCTCAGAGCTAATCCATGATGGACATGAAGCACTTTTAAGCAAAAAACCTTGATTGCATTATACCACTGCAAATTTGGGGTTATTTGCTACTACTACTAACTGAACTTCTTTTGATTGACCTAATTACTTAACTCCTTTCTATAGAGTATTTATATTAAAACATGACTTTAATCTCAAACAAGTCAGAGCTGAAATTCTGGTTCTGCCACTTTTTAGCGAGGTGACAGTGCTAAGATTCTCAATTTCTCTGAACTTCATTTACTCATCTATGAAGGGGATATTATGATAGCTACTGTCCAAGATGGCTGCATGAATTACAGTGAAGAGATATAAAGAACTGAATATAGTTCCTAGCATATCATACTGAACTATGCAATATATGGTACTTTTTATTATAATTATCTCCTAGAGAAGACTATAGTATAAGCTGTTTCGGGTTACTCACGATGGCATCAAGTTCTAACTTGAGGCCAGACTTTTAGTTAGTTAATGTTTCCACTAACGTAATCCCACACACATTATGAATGTTATAAAGCTACAGATTTAGGCCAAATTATAATAGCAATTTTATGGATCCATTTCAGAATCCTGAGCTTAGTAATTCTGATAAATGACTCCTTCAATAACTTGGCTTTAGTAGTGACTGAAATGGTTTAGGGAGCTGAGTTTAGAGCTGAGTTATTATACAGTAAAGCTCAGGAAAAAAGGGGGCCTTAACATATTGTTTTAAAGGCAGGTCTTTTCACACATAGTACAAGTGTTTCTTGTTTATTTTATTTTTTCAATAACATCACATCCAATTTTCAAGATTTTATACTTAAAGAAAACAGATTAAGAGTGAAAGCGGAACGGAGAATAGTAATCTTTTGCAGCATAGGATGGCATTTCTTGGAAATTTGTAATCTCAGAGACCATTTGATTCTTAAAAATAATCAAATTCACAATGGCAATAAGAAATGAAGTGTATGAACTCGTTAATGTGACTGATATATTCTTTATCACAACAAGGTCACTTAAATAGTTCCCAATGTCTATGATAATCATTTTATTGACAAATTGTTAACAGTATTAAAGGACTACACATGGAGTAATGATCCAAGATTGTTGGATGCCTGCTACTGACCAGCAGAGAAAAAAAAACATAAAACAAAGAATGGCTTCCTAAGAGCTATAATCTAATTGAGAAATCAAAATATACATTCCTTCCTCTTTAAAGGTTAATGTATGCAGTTCAAATGATAATTGAACAGGAGTTTAGAAGAGATAAAATGATTTAGACCAGTTATTTTCAAAATGTGGTTCAGGAACTCCTAGTAGTCACTGAGGCCTTTCAAGGGACTCACAAAATCGAAAATATTTTCTTAATAATATCAAGATTTTTTTTTCACTTTTATTCTGAGTGTATGTGGAATTTCCATAGGATATTTGAGGTGTGATGATACCATCTCCGTGACAGCTAATGAAATATATACTTCTGTATTTTTGTATTCTAAAAAGTTCTGTTTTAATTTCAAATTGGTAAATATAAATATATAAATCTGTATAAACAAAAGCTCTTTGGAGTCCTCAAAAAATTTAGGAGTGTAAAGAAATCCTGAGAACTATCAATTTACATTGAAGCTACAGTACTTCCATTTTTTTAAGGTTATTAAGCAAGTTATTATTTCACCTGACAAAATTTAAAGACTGATATGATAGATTTTGAGTTATTTGTATATAAAATAAAGTTAATCTGATATGTATCTAATCAAATGCATAATTGCTATTGTGCTGTATAGTAGGTAGGAATAGATGGTAGTTTTATTTACACTCAGTCACATACACACCAGTGAATTGTCTAAGGGAAGAAAATGACTTTGAGGTCCCTGTGAAGGCTATGGAATTCATACCCTAATTTTATATAGGCTTTTTTTTTATTCTACAGTGAACAAATATATACCAGTAGTTGCAGGAGGCCCTCTGTCCTTTGTTCTACACATCTTTTCTAATGGAAATTACCTTTTTTGTTCATTTCAAAATAAAAATTGTCCAAAGAGGACCTTACACATAATATAAAAATTAGAAATATGGAAATCAAAGTGAGCAAGAGCTCCCTCTATGAGAGAAGATGAGAGTGTTGTGGTGGTGAGGGGAGTATTTTAACATACTGAATTCAGACCGATGTTGCTATCTTTCTCCCTATATCTGTGGATTTATTCTTCTCCATAATAAGAAAAATTTCTGTCACCTTAATATCATTTAATGTAGGTATAGAAATTTGGTTTTCAGTCTACTCAATGAAAAAGGAATTATAACAGCACTTGCTTGAGCGCAAATATTCAACCCAGAACTCCTCTGGTTCTACATTCAAATCAACAACCTTGGCCCAATCTAAATTTATGTTCCTCCTGTTCTAACACTAATGAACTCCACAATCAAACATATAGTCCAGGTTTTTGCTCTCCTCTTACAGGTATATGATCTTCTCTCTTACAAGTCTTAATTTATAATTAGTCACATAGAACATGATGAGATAGGACTCTAGTAATAAGCTTGGCTGGTGATAGTAAGAGGTGGTGAAGGAGGAGCATGAACAGAACTGGTTTCCCCTGAAAGTAACTATCTCAAGTGAACGTGTCCTCAAGTAAGGCAGCATAGCAGCAGAGAGGAAGGGAGGCTCCAATGCACTAGCCAAGATATTGAGGTCTTGTGCTATTTCATCTGATAGGTAGAACTTAGGTCACACGCCTGCATCTGTGTTCAAAGGAAGCTGTGAAATGAAATTCTGGCTTCTGTTAGAGGAGGTGTGAATTAAAAATATGAGTATTCCTCCAAATACAGATGTTGGATGACAACTACAAATATGATACAGATTGATTTGATTTCTTCAGTATTATGAGGAATGATACATATGATGATAAAGCATATAACTTTCTGCTTTTGATCAATGGGAATGTTATACAAATCCAGACATTTGTTCTTAAATCTCATAATTTAGATCTTATTTTCCCCATATTACTATAAGGATAAGAAAACTAAGACTTAAAAGGTCTAGGGAATGTTTTTTTAAAAAAAAAAAATATGACATCAAAATCACAAGCAATAAAAGCAAAAATCAACCAGTGAGACCACATCAAACTAAAACGCTCCTTTCTGCACAGCTAAAGAAACAATCAACAAAATGAAAAGGCAACCTCCTAGAGGGGGGAAAATATTTGCAAAATATAAATCAAATAAGGGGTTAATATCAAAAATATGTAAAAATTTCATACAACTCAATACCAACAACAACAAAACCTTAAACAATCCAACTTAAAAATGTGCAAATTGAACAGAAATTTTTTCAAAGAAGTTATACAATTGACAAACAGAACTTGAAAAGGTGCTCATCAGGGAAAATGAAAATCAAAATCACAATGAGATATCACCTCACACCTGTTCGAATGACTATTATCAAGAAGATAAGAAATAACACGCTTTGATCAGGATGTAGAGAAAAAGGAACCCTTTTACACTGCTGATGGGGATCTAAATTGGTATAACCACTATGGAAAACTATATGGAGGTTTCTCAAAAATTAAAAATAGATCTACCATATAATCAGCAATTCTACTTCTGTGTATTTACCTAAGGAAATAAAAACAAGATATCGAAGAGATATATAAACTCTCATATTATTGAAGCATTATTTGCAATAGCTAGGATATGAAAACCACCTAAATGCTCATCAATGGATTAATAAAGGTGTGTGTGTGTGTGTGTGTGTGTGTGTGTGTGTGTGTGTGTGTAATATGTATGTGTGCGTGTATGTGTGTTTTCTTTCTTTAGTTCATTGTGTGTATAGATGTATATATAAAATATTTCAGACACAATGGAATATTAGTCAGCAATGAGAAAAAGGGAAAATCTTGCCATTTTCCACAACACGAAGGACTTTGAGGGCATTATGCTAAATGAGGGAAGTCAGACAGATTAAGACAAATACTGTGTGATGTCACTTATATGTGGAATCTATAAAAGCTAAACTCATAGAAAGAGAGAATAGAATGATGATTAACAAGGGCTGGGGTGTGGGAGAATTGGAGAGATGTAGATCAAAGGGTAAAAATATGCAGTTAGAAGATAAATAAGGTTCTTATATCTAAGGCACAGCATTGTGATTATAGTCAAAAATATTGTGTCGTATACTTCTAAGTTGCTAAGAGACTAAAACGTAAATGTTCTCACCACAAAAATAGATAATTATGTGGCATAATAAGAGATGTTAGCTAATGTTACAGTGGAATCATATAGCAAAATATAAATGTATCAAATCAACAGGTTATGTACCTTAAAGTTACATCACGTCATGTTGATTGTATCTCAACAACAACAACAAAAATAGGCATTCACGCAGAAAGCCTAGGAAGTTTATTCAAAGTCAAGTAAATAGAAAATGCCAGAGGACTTGATTCTATAATCCATCCTATTTTCCTCTATATTAAAAAGGAATAAAAATTGAAGCATAAATTATATTCTCAAAGTGAAGTAAAAAATAGGGACAGTAAAAATGATGAAAAAAGGAGCAAAATGGGGTTCCATAGAGAGATACAAAATATTTGTTCAGGAATGTGAAGGTCTATTTCATGATGAAATCAATTGAACCTGTCCTCACACATGTATATTTATGTGCACACACATATGATTTAATAGAAATGATTGAGGAGTGGTATCCTGCTTTGTCCATCTCACTTGGTCATTAAATGTTAAAATAAAGTCATTTACATTTAAATCACCTAATTTATTTATCTCTAGTTGAAATATTATTCTCACAGTTTAAATTTCAAGACAATTTTGTAGTAGGTTTTAATTTTCAAGATTATTTTTTACAGTGATCATAGAGTCAGGACAGTAGCTTTTTGAGGTACACTTAATTTATAGTAAAGGATATAGTAGTTCTCAACAAGCACATATATTTTGCAAAAGCTAAGAGAAAAATACTATGACAGTTGCAATTTAAATAGATTTTTAAGATAAAAGTTGTAGAAAAATAGTGCTAAGAAAAAAAACTTACTGTTGTTGTAATCTACATAATGTTCTCAATTCTTTCCTCCCTTCTGTATCCATACCTGTTACCATGCTACTCTACAGTTCCTTTCATAAGAAGCAGACAATATTTCCCCGTTGATTTCAGGCTGGGCCTACATAACTTGCTTAGACAATGAAATGTTAGCAGTTATGCTAGGAGCAAAGGCTTGAGGTGCGTTTGTACGATTGGGCTTGCCTCCTTATGCATCTGCCTTTCTCCTTGAGAAGAGTAGGTTTCAAATAGCTGTGGTCCTAAGAGAATGACAGAAATGTGGAACAGACCTGGTCCTAACATATAGTTTGGAATCAAGCCAAATAAACCCAACCTAGATCAGTTGACTTCCACTAATGACAGATACATGAATGAAAAATAGAAATTTGTGCATTCCACTGAGTTTTGTGGTGGTTTGATATCAATGGCATAGCTTCATTACCTTGTTTAATAGCAGTACCTCCATCAAAGAACAGAACTGTCCTCATAAAATCTCCCAAAAGTACTGGCATGGTTCTTAACAAACCTAATGACCTAGTTAAGGTAGATAGTAGTATAATCTTTATTTTACAAGGAGAAAAGAGAGACTGAAAAAAGTCAAGTGATTCTCCCAAGACTAGTCAGTGGAAAGTCATAATTCAAAGGAAACTTTTGACTCCTAATTCAATGCTCTCTTCCAGATCCCATAATTTGTCAATATTTGTGTTACCTATGGTATAAGAACAAATTTCTGCACCAAATCAACATCTTCTGCTAAATCTACACATACAGCAAAATATTTAGTACAGTCTGATATATTTGGCTGCTTTAAAGAATGCTGAGGTATGCAATGTTCAGTGGTTGACATGCCATTCCAAAAATAATTCAATTAGTATATACAAGGTTATTGAATTTTCCCCACAATTCTAGCTTTACCGTTAATGTTTATTATAGGACTTGTGAGTACATCCAAGAACTTATTTTGTGATGGTCCTCTGGGATCACTTTATTACATTTAAAAATATATACTGGAAATAAAATGCTCTATTCTCATGCTGTAATAAATCCCTCATATTCTTAATGTGTGTAAAAATATTTGGGTTTTATTAACCTAACTACAAGGCTTCAGTCTATATTTACTATCTGATTGGGAATGAGTCATTGGTTCAGATGGCATTTATATTCCAGAAAGACAGTAGCTGCTGTTAAGAAACAGAAAAATGAAAATATTATTCCTTTTAAAGACAGTTCTCCAAAGTCACGTGCATACTCAAACAAAAGCCACTTTGCCTATTTCATTATAATTGCAAAAAGATTCAAAGCTTTAAAAAGAGAAATTTTCTATTTCTGCATTGAAAACAGAGGTGCATTTGTACAGTAGAGAGAAGTGCATTGTGTTTTCAATATGAAGATTACACTCATACCAGTCACTGTGCCCTGAAAATTAGAATAGAATTAGAGGTAGTTTCAAAGGTATTTAAGGAAAAATTAATACAATGTTTAAATAATATAGTTGTGCTTAGTGTCAATCAAGTGAATGGCTTATTTTAACCTACAATTTTTAAAAAGTAAAAAATAAAAATAAAAAATCCCACTTAATATGTCTACAAATAGTTTAGCATTTAATCATAATTTTTTTGTAATTGGACTTAAATATTGCCCTCTATGAGTCAAATGTTCAGTACTATTTTTGTTTTAATGTTCTGGTGATGAGAGAAAAAAAAAGAAAGTTTTGAGTAACATAATGCCTTACATGTAAAGGTCAGTCATTTTCTCTGATTCTTATTATGCTAATGTCTCTATAAGGTAAGTTTTTCACCAGAATGAAATGCACTTGTGTTTTTAAGATCAAATATATTGAAAACTGTAATAAACCATTTGTGGAATTGGAAAAGTGGAATGCTCTATGTTAATATTCTAAGAAATATGTTAAAGTAATTATAAACAGAGAAATTTCCATCTGGAATGATCTCTAGTGATAAATCAAACACTTTATTTTAATCTGAAGAAGCTGAAGCAAAGTGACTTCTGTGATTTGACAGCTACTCCATGATAGTATGATCCATGTCCTCTCCATTGTTTGACATAGTCTCTAATTGTACAGAGTGTATATTGGCAGGTACGAACTACTTTTCTTATAGTTAATACTAAAAAAGCGCAGGATGCAATTAATTTAATTCTATTTTCAGCTTGCATTGATTAGGATAAACATAAAGACCAGACGAGAAGTTCAAAGAGGAAACAGATTTTAAGCACCATCTAATTACTCTATATTTAGGCAAATAGAAATTCTAACTAGAGATGTCTATGGACAAGCTAAATAAAATGAAAAGTAACTCTTCAAAAGTACTAAGAAAGGAAAGAAGGCAGAATGACATCAAGAAAAAAAAGGAAAAAAGAAGGAAGAAAGATGAAAAATCTATACTAGAAAAAATATATACCCTTAGGAAATAGAAGCTAAATGTATGCAAATTAAGTTCATATCCTCTAGGGATATAAAAGAACCTAAAGAATATGAAATAAAAATAAAAGAATAAAGAAAATTAAACAGGAAACACACCATTAAGAAATAACAATGAGATAGAATAAGGAGTAGAGTCAGTAACCTGGAAAAAAGAATTAAGATAATTTTTCTAATGAAGATTAAACAGACAAAGATGGAAAAGCATTTGGAAAGAATGAAATTTGTAAGGGGAACATGAAACACTTGAACTTATACCATTTTGTAGAAACTGCTATTATAAAGATGCTTCGTGTCGAAGCTAAAAGTCAGTTTGCAAGCCTCTTGTTACTTGACTGTGAGCATCATGTGACTCATCTATTTACTCTTCCCATTGAAACATCTCTCTTACTTGCTTCCAGGACACCCTACTTGCCTTGTTTGCTATTTCACTGGCCTTTGCTTCTCAGTCTCCTTGACTGATTTCTTCTCATCTCTTAAGATTGAGATGCCTTAGGGCTTAGTCCCTGCACTTTCCGTTTTCCTTGTCTGGGCTCACTCTCCAGGTGATCCCACCTGGTTTCAGACCTTTAATTACTACCTAATTTTGATGACTTCAAAACATGCCTCTTTAAAATAAATCTTAGTCCTGTACTTCTGAGTCATATATAAATCTTCCTACTTGAAATGTCCGTCTCAATATGTCTAAAGCCAAGCTCCTATTATCCTCCTAACTTTCTCCTAAGACGACTATACCATCCAAAGTAACAGCAGCTGTATTTTTACTGTTATTTAGGCCAAAACTTTGAAGTCATCCTTGATTTATTTCATTTTCTCATACACCATAATCCAATCCATCAATTAATCCCAGGGACCACATACTTAAGATTTATACAGCAGTTTCCCGCTTCTCACTGACCAGCCTGTCCTCAGCCATTATCTTTCATCTGGATTATGGCAATAAACTCCAAAGTGCTTATTTCCCTGCAAGAGTGACAAACACAAGTCAATTTTAAAATACAAGTCAGATCATGTTACTCCTGAGGTTAAAATTTTCTAGGACATTTGTATGTTATTCATATTAAAAGCCTAAATCCTTATTAGGACTTTGCGATTTGACCCACCATTACCTCTGACTTAGTTCTCTTTTCCTTACTGAGCATATGGATGGTTACACTTCCCAGAGCCCCAGCAGTTTGTTGAGGCCATGTGACTGGGTATAGGCAATGAAATGTAAGTGAAAGTAATGTCACTTCTGGCCTAAGCCCCACAAGATGTTCTGGTCTTTCTTTTCTTTGCTGCGGAAAATATTAAAATATTATGTTGATGTGGGGAAGCCACAAGACTGCAGAATTTATAACCGAAGAAAGCATAGATAGAAAATCAAGTAAAGCAGAAACTATAACAGGCTTTGTAAGCAGAAAGAATTTAATGTAGGGGATTAGGTGCTTACAAAACCAATATAAGTGCTAGAGGAGTCACAGAGAAAAGACCACTGCTGGCTTTTAGGTTTTCCACTATTATTGAGGTGTTGAGAAGAAAAAACAATTGCTGCTACTACACTAGTTAAAATTATGGGAAACTACCTCTGAAGTCACAGATTTACTGCACTGATAGAGCAGGTTACCTTCAGAGAAACAAATCTCACAGTTATAGGAGCCCACCAATTTTTGTTACTACTTTTAGAAAATGGTTTGACACCTGTATCCCTGTCAGTTCTTATGACAGTTCATCTCCTTGGCAAAGTGTGGCAGAATTCAGATTCTCAGAGAAAAGAATATGAAAAATACAGGTCCCCCATTTTCAGCCCATCAAAAGTTTCTACAAAGGGATAACGTTGCCAAGAAACCCAGTAACACAGTTCCCTACTTTAGCTATTCAGCATACATATTCTAAGCATATTATCTTTGCAAACAAACAAACAAAAAATCTAGAACAATGTGCTTCTAACATAATGCAATTAACTCTTGTAAAATAAAAATGTTTACTTCCTTTCAAAAAGGAGACTTCAAGTCCTGTCCTCTGTGTAATGATGATTTCTTCCAATTTAGTTACAATTCACATTTATAAAAATACAATTTAATCTATAGATTAAATCAACAATAATATTATTATAATGGCAGGAAGAGAATATCCACAACTACTAATTTCTTCCTTTCTGAAATTGAAACTGGCCAGGTGGCCATAATTGATATTTTATCTTCTGTCTTCCATCACGAGTTTTGAGTGTTCTACCCTTCATTCATCAACTCAGATATGGTCATGAGTCTTACTTTGACTAAATCACATCTTCATTCCTGAAGTACAGGACACTAGTGGCCTGCCCATAATTTGGTTGCTGTTCAGAATATAGTTAATTCTTCACGACTGAGACTCCTATCCTTAGAAAGGCCTGCTTGAAATGTTGGTTAGCTAGTGTCTGAAACCCTGGATTTTTAGGAGGGTTCCATCATTCCTTGATAAGAATGGCTTACTGTACTTAAACTGTTTGTTCAAATAATGTGGTTTATGCTGGATATCTGCTTTCTTTCCAGAAGTCTGGAATTTTGTTACACATCTAGGAAGTACATAAGCAACAAGCCCCCACTAAAAACTCTGGCCACCAAGTCTCCTGAGCTTCCCTGATAGATAATATTTCGCACTGTTGTTACCACACATTGCTGAAGGAATTAAGTGGATCCTGTGTGACCCCACTGGGATAAAACTCTTGGAGGTTTGTGCCTGATTTTATCCTGAACTTCATTCCATGTGCATTTTCTCTTTGTTGATTTTTCTTTGTATCTTTTTGCTATAATAAATCATACCTATGAGTACAACTATATGCTATGTCATGTGTATCCTCTTTAGTGAATTCTTGAATCTGCGATTGTCTTGGAGCCCCCATGCCATTGATGTAATCTTTTATTATTTAAAAAACACACACTTTAATGCTTATTGTCCAATAATGCTTATTGTCATAGTATCTTAAATAGTCTCCCTAGAAATGAGGAACAATGTTGTGAAAATTCTCTCCTCTCATAATTTTACTTAGGTTTTGATACTTGAACAAATCAAATTTTAAGTGTTTAAATCAATGACTTTTATAATATATGTGCAATGAACTCATATAAAAATAACTATTTCTAATGCTTTGTTCAAACCAGAGGGTTCCCTTTTGTGCCATCCTATTGATACTTTCCCAAAGGTAACCATTATTCTGACTTTTAACACCATCGATTGTTGGGTCAGTTCCTAAAAATCATATAAAAGGATTTATATGGTATGTACCTTTTTGTGTCTGCCTTACTTCATTATATAGCAATATGTATATAGCAATAGTTTTTAAATTTAAAATTCACACACAACTTCTTTGTACCTTTAGGAGCTGCTTAGCTGAATTTAAAATGCATTAGATCTTGAGCTGCTATACATGCTCAATTTAATAGCATGATGAGAATAATACTCATTGATGATGGGCTTCTTGGACCTCCCAGGATCCAGGAGTAAATCTGAATCTGTTTCAGAAAACTAGGATAATTATTTGAAGAAGAAGGCATGGCTTTTTTTTTTAAATCCAAGGGGTTGGTATTGTGATTTTATAATTTAGGCTTGCAAGAGATTACAGACAGCATTTCCAATGATCACAAAAATTTCAAGTACCATTGAATCTGCTGGGTGAGCAATTTCCAGGGCAGAGCAGCTTACACTACATCTAGGACCAATCTCAGAGTCTTTTCTTGCTCTGGAATCCTCTCAAAGCTGGATTAAATATTCAATGGATTTTAGAGCACACTCAAATATGCCTCTAATGTAAAAAAAAAAAAAAAAAAAAAAAGGGCCACTAAGCTTCTATAAGCTTCTAGTGTTGGGAGTACAATGTGCAACACTGTCTTTCACCTGAAGGTAATATAGCAACATGAACCTTGCCATTGGCTCTCTAGAAAACTCCAGAGGTAATAACAAAGAGTTTTCATGAGATTTAATCTCGTCTACTCTCCACTACACATGTCTTATGAAAGCACCCACAAAAATTGTTCATCATTTACAAACAATAAAATAGCATCAATATCTCAGACCACACATACGTTTTCAATACTTGTCTTACGGCAAGTTGATCAAGGTTGCTGCGTAGCAGATTAAGACAAATCCAGAAGACAATGAAGGTATGCTGCTGTACTGCCAGTTGAAAACAAATTGGATCTGGTGGTCATTGCAAATCAGTATAGAGAAAACAGCTTTTGCGAGATCAATAGCTCCATAACAGGAAACAGAGCATGGATTGATTCAGTCCATCTAAAGAAATGATATCTGAAATAGAAGTAGCAATTTAAATCAAAACTCAATTAATTTTGTGATATACAGTATCGTTCTCCAAGATTACATTTTTCTTCTGTACTGGCCCAAAAGAACCATCAAATATAAAGCTTTCAAGTTGCTGGCGCTGACACTAATCTACGGTATTTACAGGGATGCACTATGTTTATTTTTTTTAAATTTTAATATACATAACTGCAATGCTCACAACCTAAGCATATATCTTGATAAATTTTAAAGAAAAAATATATTAAATCAGCTTCTAGATAAACAGAATAGTACTAAGACCTCAGAAACACCCTTTGTGCTCTCTTCCAGTCACTACCAACCCCAAATTTAACCACTATCTCCCCTCTAACAAAGTGGGTTAGTTTTCTCTTTTTATATAATTTATATAAAAGGAATAACATATTATGTGTTCTTTCGTATCTTTCCTTAATTGCTCAATAATTATACTATTGTTTGGAACTGTAGATCTTTAATTTTCATTGTTGTATAGTACTCCATTTTGTAAATATATTACACATTATTTGGTCAACCTATTATTAATGGGTATGTGGGCTGTTTCCAGTTTTTGGCAAATTCAAACAGTGTTGCCATGAAAATTCTAATATGTATCTCAGAAGAATATCAGTATACATTTGTGTTGAGTATATACATAGGAGAATTTCTATCCCATACAGCATGTATATGTTCAGATTTACTAGCTATTGTCAAACATTTTTTTTTTCCCAAAGTGGCTAGGCTAATTTTCACTATCACTATTGGGGTGTGAGATTTCTAGCTGTTCCTTATAATCACCAACACTTATTTTCTACCATTTTTATTTATAAGCCTTCTGGTGTTTATACTATATTTCAAAGGTCACAAAAAAATCTCATTTTAAAAAATTAAAAAGAAAGTAAAAATATTTAGTGATATTGGGAATCTACCAACTTGTTAGAGAGCATTGTGATCCCTCAAGCTATTCATGTTCTAGAAAAACTTTCTCCCTTCAGAAGTTTCTAAGATAATATTAGCTAACTTTTTCTATAAAGGGACAGCTAGTAAATATTTTAGGTTTTGTAGACCATAACAGTCTCTTGCAACTACTTAACCCTGCCACCATAACATAATAGCAGCCATAAAAATATGTAAATAAATGGATGTGGCTATGTTTCAATAAAACTTTATTTATAAAAACAGATGGTACACCATGATTTGCTGACCTCTACTCTAAGATAAATAACAGCTTAAAAAGAATTTAAGGATTTTACTGAGATTAAAATCAACAAAAACAACAGTGCAGTTACTTTGGCATATTTTCAACATTTGAGGGTAATATCAATATTTTTAAGGGTCTCCTATGGTGTTTTATAAATATGAAATCTTGAAAAGTAACTCATTAATATTCATAAGCTGGAATGTGAAAGGATATGACTTAACATACCAAAAACTGTATTTTCTTCTTCCTACTTTTTAAGACAATCTGTGCTTTGAACACACCTACTTACATTTGGAAGCTGACAGAGAGATTCTTCTATATATGCTAAATCATTATATATATACTATATGTGCTTTTTATGTTTATGTATTTTTTTAGTTGATGTTGTCCACTTGGATCCAAATTAATGCACTGGAGAGTTACTGAAGCTTCATCAGGATTGAAGATTCAGTAATTACTATTAATTGTTATTCTGGTGAAAACAGTGTACTGACATGGTGAGTGCCAGGATATATAAAAAGAAAATTTTTTAAGGTGGAAAATAAATTAAATCAATTCTGAAGCAGAGGTGAATATTTCTTCTGCTGACACTATCAACAATGAAATCAGTCAAGAATAAACTAATAATTTGAGAGAATCATTGAGGTCAAAATAAATGTGTTCTAATGATGTTTCACACCACTTATCACCATTTTGCAAGGTTAAATGCTTAATGGAGCTCACTGATACCCAAGTTAGATATTTAAATATGTAATATGATGTGATTCTCAAGAAGAAAAAAAAATTCAGTTACTTACCCTGTTTGTAGCATTTAGTTGAAATAAAATGCTCTACTTTCCCCTCTTAAGGAATGAAGAATTTATGCATAATGATAGTCCAAAGAGGCATAATATAGACACAATAACCCAGTCAACTGTTATGGGAATAGGCTAGGAATGATGAGCAATGTGAATACGACATGAAGAAAGCATTTATAAATTCACACTAATAATTACCATAACAAATTTCATTCCATTGCTTTCACTAATCTCACTTGTTCTTATGCATCATCTTTGTCAAGTTTCAATTTCTCCCAGGCTATCTTTTTACATAAATGCTGCTTATACTATAAGTACTGGCAGCCTAAGATATATATGAATTCTCATCATGAAGAGGAAATATTGATATAAGACTTCAGTGAGATCTGCTGATTTCACCAAAAACTCCTACTAGTTGATTTTTTTAATGCTGACTTCCAGTTTCTCAAGGACAATGGTAGTTGCATGTAACCAGTAATTGCTTTTTTGTTACACACTTTTATCCATTTATTTGCTTCTTTCTACCATCACTAGTTTGAAATGAAAATACAGGAGTTCCCAGGATATATCAAAATATTTACCATTGAGTATATACAGATCCTAGAGAAAGTAGTTGTTCTAAAAAGATTTGAAATTATGGACACTGGCAAAATATATTTTTTTATTTAGTTTAAAGCCTACATAAGCAGATTGTACCTAGAAGCAGACAAACCCTCCTTGGACCAGTGGTACAATTTGAGGGGCATCAAAAGGTCAAGGGCATTTCTTTCACTGGCCTTACCGTTTTGCTTATCTACTCATTCTGTCCAGTAAAATGTTTATGATAACACTGAAGAATCATTATAGATAAAAATTATAGCAGACATTTGACATTGTATAGTACAATTCATTATTCCCTTCATAAATATTGAAAATTATTAGATAAAGATAATCTTGAATTTTATCAAGAAAAATTTCTGAGAGTTAAACTTTCCAATGATATACATTCAAATCCAAAAATATACGTATACTTTTTAATGAAAATTTTTAAAGCTAAAATTTGCTCTTCTTATTTCCTCTCACTGATGACTATAACTTGTAGTTATTGATGACTCACTATGTGTCACACTGTGCCTAGCATGTCTCCTGTATTTTTTATTTTAATTTTTCCATTCACTTTATGAAGTTGTAGAAACTAAAAGTGAGAGTTAAATGACTTGCTCCAATTTCACACAACTATGGAATATCATGGCCAAAATTTGAACCCATATTTGCTCAATATTAGAACTTGAGCATTATTTAATATGTTGCACATATTCTGATCTACACAAACACTTTTTAAATATATGAAATCGATTAATGGAGCTTTTAATTTTCCCTCAAGTAAAGTATTATCAGTTTTCTTTTTCCCTTTTTTCCTAATCATTTACCTGGCTGTTATAAAATTCTTTTTTTCGTTTGTGAAAGATCTCTAAGTGTAAAAACCATAACTAAATATAATAATTCAGATGTGCTCTAATCAGTTCAGCACAGAAGAAGTCATGCCTTTCCTTCTGGTCACTTTGTTTCTAATTAAATTAGACAGGAGTCTCATTACTTTAGAATATTTAAGCCACGCAATTCAGCCATGACAGCATTTTCTGATGCAAGAGAGTGAGAGAGAGTGAGAGTGAGTGAGTGAGTGAGAGAGAGAGAGTAGGATTTAACTTTTTTCCTAATTACATTTTATATTATTAGACACATCAAGTCATTTTGACCTACTAAATATTTCAAGATAACAACTCAGCCATATGTATCATATGTTACATTATCTAGTCATCTGCAAATTTCATGAGAAAGTTTTTTTGGAGTTTCATCAAATCATTGGTAAAAATGATGACTATCAATTTCTAAGAACTACATTATCAATTTGTTTTATAATTATTTATGTGAGAACAAGTGTTTTGACTGTCTCTTGAGGACTAAAAAGTGTGCATAATTTGCATTCAGGGTAATATATGCATGTAGATAAGTTAAGTAAAAAGTTGTAAACCTGAGCTGGAGTTTGAGAGGGAGGACCTTTGTAAGATATTGATTTAAGAATTTGTATAAAGGAGATGGTTGAGTTACAAAAGAGTCAAGAGAGTGAATGTAAAATAAGAGGTAACTGTTACTAGATATTCTATAAACCTGGGTAATCAGAAGTAACAAGAGACGTTTAAAGAAAAGAAATTGGAGACTAAAGAAAGGAAATATTAATGCTTTTTGTGGTAATTAAACAGATGACATAAATATTGCAGAAAAACAAAAGAGACTGAAATAAAGAAGAGTTTATGGGATATCTGTAGGCAAGCCACCAAACATACAGACTGATGATACCAACACAATTCTCCAAAGAAAAAAAACTTATAGTGCATACTATTGCATATGTCATGACACTGAACATTCAGGATGATGCTTAATTGCCAGGCAAGAACATATAATAACTTTACTCAACAGAAAGTACTTCACACAATGCAAGCCTTGGGCAAAGGAGAAACACCTTGAAGATTGTGTCAAAGACTATTTCCTGAAACTGAGTATTGAGTAACAGTAACTTACGTGTGTGTGTGTGTGTGTGTGTGTGTGTGTGCGCGCGTGTGTGTGTGTATGTGTGAGAACTCTGTACTCTGTGACATTTTAAGCCCAGACCATTTTTCTTGTGAAGAGAAACCTGACACTGTACCTTTGGTACGTATCTTCTAAATGTAAAATTTTGGAATTAGATTCAGATCCCGGCACTCAGCCATTAGATTTCACAGAAGAGGATGCTGACTGGAAAAAAAAAAATTATTAGTAGGATGCTGAGAACAGAAAACAGAATGCAAAGTATCAAAGAGTGAGTGATGGAGGAGCAGAATGAGGAAATCGAGATAATGAGTGAAGATTATGCTGAGGAAGGACATTGAAGGAAGATTGAAAATGGTGTAATAGCATGAAAAGTTTGGTTGTCTTTTTCCATGTTTTATTTTGTTTTTGTCTTTTTTTAATGCTAGGGAGTGAAGAGATGAGTATATTTGCAGCCTCAATGGATGTAGTCAGTACTGAAGAGGAGAATATTAAAGAGAGGAATAATAAGTGGAATAAAATTCTAGAGATTAGAAAAATGATAACAAGAAAACTACAGAAAAGTAGCAATGGTAGTCTCCCAGAGATCTCCAAGACATAATCCAAGGTCATAATCAGATCTTTTTAACACAGAATCCAGTATCTACCTGGTTTACTCAAACCCCTCAAAGGTATGATTTATCAAGGAAATTTTACCAATTTATGCCAGGTGGAATCCATGTAGGTCTGAGGCTTTGTCCTTATTTCTCTCTTTACAGTGTCTCTCTATCCATGTCAGACAGGTTGGAGCATGTCTTCTAGCTTAAGAAAGGATTTACTGCAGTATGTCCTTAGGGAATTTGGTGAACTTACACTATTTTTTTAGAGTACTTGTCTATATAACATTGCCTTCACAGGATCAGAGGTAGGGTCCTGGCCAGTGGCCTTAAGATAGAAAAGATGAAATTATCTAGCTTCATTAAAGGCTATTCTTTACAAACTAATACTAATTATATCTGGGTTTTATGTACAGTGTATTACTAATCATTGTTTGAATACTGTGAACTCAGGGTAAAAATAGCAAATTGGTAAACTACTTATGCACCGCCATCTCATATAATAGTCTTGTGTGAGATAAATAGGCTGGCCTAGGAACTTACTAAACGTGGGTCACGTGGGAAGAGAGAGAGAAAAAAATAATCCCATAAAGACAATTAGAATTTTCATGGTCACTTTTACTGATTCTGTAAACAGCAGTCCAAAAATGTACTTATTCATGTTTAAATCAGAGTTAATCAAGTTTAAGGCAGCCTATGGGCATTCTGTAATTCTTTGAATGTGGATAGGTGTTTGTGTGAAGTTTATGTGGGGATGCAATCCATAATTTATGTACTCTTAACACACTTTGAGCATGTTTCCACTCTTTTTTATACAAATTCTAATCTGATCCTAAGTTATGTGTGTGTGTCTGTGTGTGTGTGTGTGTGTGTGTGTGTGTGTGCGCGCGCGCGCGCACGCGCGCCTGTGGTTGTCTGTGTATGAGTGTATATATCCGTACATTGATACCTGTTGTTGTCTTCTATTTTAAAAAATTCTAATCATTTTTTTCTCCAGGTAGAAGGTGGAATTTTTTTTTAAATTTCCTTTGGGATAGTAAAAAAAGGCATATTTATTTTCTCCATATATAGGACAAGAGATAAAATAGCTGTTCCCTTTCTACCACTCCACTCTTCCTTTATCATATGACATAAACTTTACCCACTTTACTCCACAGCGTACTTCACTTATTCCATTTTTAACCTTTTACTTTTTTTCCTTTACCTTTTTCTACATTTATTATTTATCCATCCATCATTCAACAAATAATTATAGTGCCATCCTAATGGAAGATGAAACATGGTCTTTACTCTAAGTCTTGCAGGATGAAAGTAGAGCAGGTGATATACAAAATAATAAAACCTAGGTCCAGAGATAAATTCTACATAAGAGAAAAACTATGTATGAAATTCAGAATGTTGAAGGATTGTATGGGAATGGAACTGTTCCTGTAGATGTGGGAGTATAACAAGAAAAGTTTAATCAAGATTCATGAAAAAAATTAATTTGGACTGAGATTGAAGGATGGACTGTGGGGATAGGAGGATACTGGGGAAAGAATGCACATGAGAGACTTTGCCATGTCATATCCCAAATGAAAGGATGCACATAATAATTTGTAGAATTAAACTGATATGTTGAGATCTGGATTACTAGTAAAAGAATGATACTATTAGTAGCTTTAAAAAAGGCAAAAGAGATTTATGGAAAGAAAGATCCTTGAATTTGGTTTTGAATATGCTGTATTTAAGTTGTAGGAAGGGTTACCAGGTAAAGACAATCTCAGAAAAGGACTGGAATTAGACAGACTTGTCAAAACTGAAGATATAAAGTGAATGACATGTATTGTGCATAACGTGTTACATTTCTGGGATAAATTGAGTTTATCTTTTCATTTTCCAAGTGAAGAAACTGAGGCAAAGAGATTTATCATGACATATTTAGTAGGTCAATGATACAGACAGGAGGAAAACGTAGTCCAGAACTCTCTTCATCCAATATATATATTCTATATAACCAATATAGAATAACAGATATACAGGACTGAGACTTTATACAGTCTTGGGAGCTACTTAGGCAAACTAGTGTAATGTTGTTGCCTCTGCATCTGGTGTCCTGAAGTAAGGGCTGGAAGTTGGAAAGAAAATGTAAATGTATGTAGAGGGAAGCAAAGAAAAACTGGAATCCATGAAGACAAACTGGTACTCCTACCTGTTCTCTCAACCTCTAATTATGAAAATGTGGGTGGTATGCATGATAAGGTGGCTCTCCTTCCTCCACAACAGGTCGTGCACCCAGCTTGGAATTCAGAGAAGCTGAAAGAAGAGACCCAAAGAGGACTGGGAAGCTGCTGTAGCAACTCACACAAAGTGAACCAGCAGATCATCAACAAGGTGAACCAGCAGATCATCAACAAGGTGTATGAGCTTCTTTAGTGCCTGGCTCTGTCCTGACTTACAGAGCATAATGAGATGGCTGTTGCTTCACTTCTGTTTTCCAAACCCCAAGTTAATTTCTTTTGCAGTCTAATGGGAAGTAATAAGAAGAGAATTCCAGGAAATGTACTTCCAACTTAGCTAAGTTGACACAATACAAAGCTAGCACAGTCATTGACAACTTGACACCATACTTCAACCATTTAAACCATATTCTTTTAATCATACCTAAAACTTCCAAATAGATACAATAGACAAATTGTGCTTCAACTTAATATGATGCAACTAGGCCACAATCAACCAAAAAACACACTGACGCTCTCCCTGCAAAAAGGATATCAAGTCCCTTTATCCATTTTTGAATAATACTTATTTGTCTTCTGAGTCACCCTCTCCTTTTGATATCTTGTAATTTAAATAGTAAGATATAACATTAGTTACTATTAATATATCTTATGTTAGATCGCAAGATGTGGTAGAGAGAGAGAACTGATTCATGTTACACATATATTCAAATAAAATAAGAAAGAAATATTCATAACTATTACAGATCCTGACCCTGGTTGTCATAACTGCTCATTTGTTCAAACTGATATTTATAATTTTCTTTTTCTGTTACCCGTTCTATGTTTCTTTATGCTCAATAAGCACAGCCTATCATAGTTCCTTGCCAGATGTGGTGACTATTATTTAATAAAGGTCTGGGGCATTAGTAGTGATGCCTACAGAAGGTTGTTGTAGGTTTTGTTGACTTACAGTAAGACAAAAGAGGAGAACTTCATGGGATCTTCTTCATTCCAGACATTCTCCTCCTCATTTCCATTATGTAAAAACATCCCAGTTTCCCCTTGAAAATCAAAATTAATCAATTTAGCCTATATTGTAAATCTCTGCCTTGCCTGTTGATTGACTATCATGAGAAGCCTAAACCAGACAGGTGTTCAATATTTGCATGAGTTTGAATCCCATTTTTGGTACCAAATGTCTACTGTAGTTACTATTATTGCCTATAAAAATGTACCCCAACTTAGTGGTATAAAATAGCAACTATTTTATTTTGCTCACCATATGTGGATCACCAGGTTAGGAAGGGTCCACTTGAAAATTCTCATTCGGTTGCAGTCAGATATCGGCAAGGGTGGCAGTGAGCTGCCTGGGTTTGTTGTAAAACAAACAAAGAATAATTACACAGCTGGCAGTTGATGCAAGTTCAGGTGGGCTATCAACTCTAGTGAATATCCACAGCCTTCCCAGTACAGCCGTCTCAAAGTGATCCTATTTTTTATATGGTGGCCAGCATCCATTAGAATGAACATCCTAATAGAACCGGGGAGAATCTGCATGGTTTTTATGACCTCGCTTTGGAAGGCATGTATCGTTAATTTTACTATACTTTATTGATCAAAGCAGTCACAAGCCTGCCCCATTTCAAGTAGAGTATATCAACCCTAACTTTTGATGGAAGAATGTTGAAGATTCTGGGATCATATATTAAAAACTATGATAATGGTCTTTAATTCCCTTCACACTCTCTACATTCCTGTTCATTTAGACTCAACAAAGTTTTCCAATTATTTTCAAAGTATGAGCACTAGTGTTTATATTGCTTTCTCCTCTAAGAACATCTTAAACTTGTATCTCTTCCTATCAAGATGTTCTTTTTAAATTCAGTTTTAATTCTAATTTATTTCTTTGTTCATCTACTTGTTCAACAAATCTTTATCAAGGTGATTTAGATTCCAAAAAGCGTATCCAAATACCTTTTTCTAGAGGTAAAATTTTCCCTTTCTTGAGCCATCAAGTTATTAATAACCTCAATTTGCCCTCTTTATCTACTCTCTTCAATTATAACAGTTCTTCTACCCCAATTGTATCATTTTTCAGTACAGTGAACATATCTCTAAATTTATAGAACTTTATTAAACAGATTGTTCAATTGTTGTTGGGTGGAATAGATAGATGGAAGACTGAATAGCTGGATGGATGGATGGATGGCCAGATAGATAGACAACCAGATAAGTATATTGATTGATAGGTGGAAGAACTAATACAAGAATATAAATGACTTCGTTTCTGATTACCTTAGTAGAAATTAAGTATTTCCTATTACACTCCAATAGTGAAGAAACAGATAAAGTTCAAAAGTGGCTTTGCTTTTGCTGCTGCAGTATAAAGCCACAGTTTGATGGAATATCTTTACCAACAGTATAGAGGTTATATGCTGCAATAATCCCCCTTCCTAACACTCACATCTTTTTCAGGTCCATTTCCAGCTGGGACAGAGAGACTAGACTACAAGATGAAATGAGAATTCTGAGAAAGTTGAAAGTCTTTTATAGAAAATAAATTGAGAAAAATTCTGTAAGTTAAGCTGAACTAGTTAATGTAATACCCAGATAAGGCTTTTTTTTCTTTCAAAAATAGTTTTTACTGGCTAAATCAACATCTACTAATCAAATGTATATTTTGTACCTGGTATTTTGATACATGCTCTTAAAAGTTAATGCATAGTTATATCTGGACAGGTATATGTATGAATTATTTTTGGTGAATGCTATTTATATTAGAATCTATTAACTACCTCTGTAAATTCATATAACATAAATAATTCTTCTCTTGGGATTAATTTTGAATGTCAGATAGAATTAGCTCAAGTTAAAATGGAAAACAAAATTTTATGCCATGAAACAAAACTTAAAACTCTAAAATAAACAAGCCAAAAAAAAAAACTTCAAAAGGATATGTCCTATTAGTTCAATTCAATATTACTATCAAAAATTTCTGTAAATTCTGACTAAACAACCTGCTTCTTGAAGACTGTGTCAACTTACTTTTATGTATGTCATTTCAGAACCTGCAACATCCCTATGTGATTGTTGAAGGTATACAGTGAACACTTAGAAGTAAGGTTGAATAAATGAATTCATACATTAAAAAAGGCAGAAATAATACATGTATGTTCGAAAAATATATTTCTTTATGTAGGCAAGCATGCTCTATGTAATCTTCCTTGTGTTGTTATTTTGCTTAGCAATTTTTCTTCAAAGGTGAGATAAATCAGTGGCATGAATGATTAGTGATTCTAAATGAGTTAAATTTAAAATAATAATAATAAAGACTTTATATTTATCACTACACTTTTGTGTGTGATCAACCATATTGCCTGATTCAGAATTCTACTAAGGAGCCATGCCAGACTTCTATTGTTCTGGCTTATTCTTGGGGAGCCCCACACACCTGGTGGTAACTCCTCTTCACAATGCTATGACACGTGGTTAGAAAATGAACTTAGGTGACCTTGGACACATATGCTATTTAATTCCCTACAGTGACACTTCTTAGTAACCCCAACCTGGAGCTCAAGAAGTGAGAATTTGAGGGATCTAGTTGAGCTTTAAGAAGACTGTGTGCTGTTTTAAACTATCACACCTAATTTAATGCAATTAAGCAGGACTGACACTTTCTTTTCAGGAAAAAAATTTGAAGCAAGCTGTCAATGAGAAAGAAAAACTTCCCCTACCCCAAGTAGAGAGCTTTCCCCAGGGTGAAGTTGAGCTCATTAGCAGGGCAGGATGTCCACAATAATGAAGGAGCACTCTCCTGTCAGCTGCTGCCATTTACTTTATTATCATAAGCAAAATACTGTCCCTCAATACAGAGCTGAAGCAAATTGTTCTTTTGGGGGAAATTCTTTAATTGAATGAGATTTGTTTGTCATATTTCAAACTGACACTCAAAGTGTCAATCAGTTACTTTCAGATAATAAAATCAATCTATTATATTTCTGTACAGCATACAGAGTAGCTTAAATCTCAGTAAACATTTTCTTTTCACTTTTTTTCTGACATGGCCAAAATTAAATAGTGATTTATTGTCAGCACATTACATGAAAGCTTATCAACTTAAAGTATATTCTTTCCAAATTGGCCTCCTCTTACCCATTTAAAGGCAATCTCGAAAAGACTAGTTTTATAACATTGTAGTTATTATACCATGCCCCTTTACTGATTTTACTGAGCACATATTATATGCTCTGGATACTTATTTTGTATTACCTTTATACTTTTAAAGGTAAAATTTAATAGTTATAGAAACTTCTCAAATCAGGTGTCTCTACTGAAACATCAAATATTGTGACAATATTATTGCTAGATATTCAATTTCTCACAGAAAAAAACAATCCTGGAGTTTATTTCTATTGTTGCTTTTAAAGGAGTTCCTTCTTCTTGCCCCTCCCCCACCCCAGGTTTTTTCCTTCTGCCTCCCTTTCAGTCTCCCCATGTGGGTCTGTCTGTTACATTGACAGGAGAGAACAGGAGCACCTCAGAAGGGTTGCTTTGGGAATTGATTGCTTAAAAGTTTCTGTTTAATAGTCTGACTCTGGGAAATAGTATTAAGGTTTCAGACAAAATGTTAGAAACCTAGCTGTTCACAGAAAATGAAGACAATCATAAAAGCTTTGTCTTTTGGTTTGATATACCCAATAAACATAAATGCTGCCTTTGTAAATACTTTGTAAACACTGGCTTTATTTATAATAAACCATTCATTTTAAACCCTTAGATCTCTGAAGAAAAATATCAAATAAATGATTTATATAAATATCCTATGGCAAGGCACTTTGATTATAGAAAATGATTATTATTGGGACATAGTGAACAAATCATCCATTGCAGTGTATTTTCATTAGAGAAGGCTTGTTAAAATCAGATAACCAAAGTGTTGCTGAGGAAATCTGGGTGATAGGATACTTCATTCTATAGAAACTTTGTTAAGAAGTCTACAGAGCAATACTGTTAGGCTTGACTTCCTGATTGTCAGAGGGACCTAAACAACATTACAGAAATCCATCTGTCACTGTCACAGGCTGAGTTCCCTGGGGAGCAGAGTTGGAGGTTAGGGGGATTAACATGTAGCAGCCTGTGGAGAATACTCTCAGTATAATCACCTGTGGTGGTACGGGTTGGGGGGGGGGCAGGGTGCAGCTAACAGAAGCCAAATTGGGCAGAAGGGAAAGTTGAACTTTGCTGTAGTCACAACAAAGATCCAGTCAATCATACTGGGGAATGTGGAGCTAGAGTGGCCTTTTCGACTTATCCAATATTGAAGGAAGGAGACCAGGCATTTATACCACTGCATCAACCAGTCATTAGCTGTGGAATGCTCCCAGGAGAGGGGCATGACTTTTCATAACCCAATAACCTTTGGGTAATAATCCAATAGCTTTTGGGTTATTCAACTCTCTTCAGCCAAGGGCAAGTATCAGAGAGGAAATGAGCTGAGAGCAGTTGACCATCAACATTCCCAGTTGGGAAATGAATGCCATAGCCTTGGCGGGGATATCTCTGAATCAAAACATCTACTACTCCAACAAAACTAAGAGTACACATATCCTGGACACAGCATTACCACTTGGGAGACTCTATCATAAAAAAATAAATAAATAAATGCAGAAACAGGTAAAGAATTATGTGCAAAGATATTTATAGTGATGTCTTTATAATGAAAATGTTATAAAGAAAATCTTTATCTACTTAAATAGGTGAATGGTCAAATGCATTACAATATATCTACACTGTGAACAATTATAAAGCTATTGAAGATAAATTAGATCTATATATACTATTCTTGAAGGATCTTCATAATATATTATGTAGGAGGAAGAAAAGGTGCAGAAAATATGTTTAGTACAAACTTATTTGCACTATCCTTTTGGTAAAAAGCAAGATTTAAATTATTCATTATAGAAGTATCATATATGCTTGTATGTCATGGAAAATAACACAGAAGGATTTATACTGGGGATTTAGTATCAATTATATACAAGGTTGTTTGGAGACCACTAACTGTTCCTTTGTATTGTTTTTTCTTGTTACAATTAGTATGCTTTCATTGAAAAAAAAGATGATTTATTAAACTCGGGGATTTTATGTGCTTCAGCAAGTATATATGTATAAGTTTAAAACTGACTGTGAATCTTAGAAATCGTTTATTTTTGTAGTTTGTAAGCTTCTTCAAGGTTCAGTGGTTTTGATCAGCTGATCAGCTTTTCTCCAGAAAATGTTCAGATTCAGATAACATCACATAATTTTCTATATACAGTAATTATAACATTAGGGGATAAAGACCTCTCAAAAGACAGGGTTAATCTCCCTTGATTCTAATACAACTTTATTATCTTACAGATGAAGAAAATAAAGTCCAAGTAGGTTAAGTGGCTTCTCAGGGTCACAAGTTTGTTAGTGTCAAAATAAGGTTAGATTCCAGGTAATTCTTCTCTCTGTCACATGCATCCAGTGCTGGAGATCTGTACTTTTATGAAGATATTTCTATGAAGGCCTTTTTATTATTCCATTTAAACCTACCATCTTTACCTGTTGTGGTAGGTTATATCACTGCCTCCAGCTATTCACTCCCAGCCCTGCAGAAGGATGATGAGACCTTCATGTTATTCTTTGACTGGCAACACCTGCCTCCCTACAGAAGAAGACTGCTGACCCATCCCACTGTCATGCTTGAGCACATGACTTGCTTTGGCCAGTGAGAGTGAATGTGAGTAAACCACATCTGGGCAAAAGCTTTCAGAATAATTTCAAAATCAGTTTCTACCTCTTCTTTTCTCCTAGTTTTGAGAATATGTCCTAAATAGAGTCTGCTCCTTCAACCCGGCTATGTGTTAAGAAGACACAGAGCAGGTCCACGACCATTGAACTGCAGCAATAGGTCACATAAGTGAGAAATATGGTTTTGTAAACCATAGACATTTTGGGGTTTGTTATACCAAATGCACTTCACATCTGTTGTTACCCCCAACCTTTTCTATCTCTATAAATGAATGCTATCTACTCAGTCCACTTAAGCCAAAGTGATCTTTGTAAATCTGTAAATAATATAGTACTAGCTTAAAACCCTTCAATGGCTACCCATTACTCTTCAAATCGCTTCCAAAGTCTTAATGCTGGTCAACAAGAAGACCGTGTGATCTGCTTTCATTTTCGACTCTTCTCCTTGATCACTCTGATTCTTGTCCTACCTGTCTACTATTCATAGAATATGCCAAATTTTTGCCTCTGCCTGGCTCCTGATAGCCACATCTCTGATTAACCCCATACTAGATCTCTGTTCAAATATCATCTCTTTAAAGATAGTCTGTATGGCCAACATAAATAATGTTGCTTTCAGTTCTTACTACTTATTTTCTATTACACTTTTCTGTTTTACTTTCATGTATTCCAATGTTTATGCACCCAAGTAACTTTTTGGTATCTCCTTTAAGAACTTACCATACTCTATTTTGTACTATACTCATTTGACTATTTGTCTTGACCTTCAGCTAGACTCAAGAGAGGTCAGAAAGATTGCTTTCAAGGAAGAAGTAGAATTTAGATAGGCAAAGAAGATATGAACAGAGGTGCAGAAAGGGTGAAGCATTTTATTGCTTCTTTGTGTCCTCACAGAATCTACCATGAGGTCTCACTCAAAGCAGACATTCATTATATGTTAATTAAATTAAACTGAAACATTAAACCAGAAAGAAAAATGAAAGAAAGAAAGAAAGAAAGAAAGAAAGAAAGAAAGAAAGAAAGAAAGAAAGAAAGAAAGAAAGAAAGAAAGAAAGAAAGAAAAGAAAGAAAGAACGAACGATGCTTACACTTCCCTGGGTTTTCACAGAAATGTTTGATTCTAGAATTTGGCAACTGCTATTAGGACCTGACAAATGTCTATGTTAATGCTTCTATAAATAATATGGTAATTCATACTAGAATCAATGGCTTCAATTCCCATCACTACTGCATTTCTGTGCAATAAGAAATTGTTTATAAAATCTTATTGAAATATATGTATAAAATGGAATTTTGTAATAGTGCTGGGTCCTTTTTTTATTTTGTTACATTCTGGTCTGAAGGAAAAAAATAGTGTGTATTAGTACATTAAATTATGATGATCATGTTTGTGAGAGTAGTGTTTTTAATATATTAAAATGACAGATACATATACATTAGAAGACATAAACATGTGAACTGATAGATAGACCAACAGATGTTTATTTTGTCTTGCATGGTGTTTAAAACTTCAAGAAATATTCAGCACTGAAGAAATTTCATAAAAAAGTGGGGATTTCTAGATCGTCTTGAAAAAAAAAACAAAAACAAAAATCAAGATCTGGTAACATCGAATGCATATACCTACACTGCAATAACTAGTCTCCGTAGCATTTTTTATTTTAGATAACATATGTAATCACCAAGTGACTTGCTAAACTCTTATCTATCTTGTCCCTGAGTTTGGACTCCAACAATACATATACAATATACACTATTATATTTAATAATAAAATAAGAATTATTTGATACTTTTAAAGATGCCAATCAAATACAAATATTTATTGGAGGTTTATGGTGAAAATACTGTTGCGTGTGGTATCTGAAAATAGAAATAAATGTTAAGGCCAAGATCCTGCTCTAGTTGGGAGCAGATGAGTACCCATAATCTGCCATACCAAGACTGATATGGTCACATAAAAATATAATTAACCACATAAGGGATTCAAAGATGAAATATTAACGAGTGTTATTTCTAATCAGAGCTATGGAAGTGCAGAGAGGTAACACCAGGGCCTAGGTACTTGGCCACCAGCAGAGGTGGGATGTGATCTTGATTTTCAAGGAATGAGTAAGATTCAGGTAAGCAATAAATATATTAAAAGGGAAGCACAGAGTTCAACCACTTTAAAGAATAGTGGGTAGTTAGGCCAAATGGCAGAATGAAAGGTTTATAAAAAAAATAGGAAAGACGTGACTAGAGAAGTTTAATAAGACAAAATTCTGGAGGGATCTTGAATGAGACTAGTGTCTATTTTTTTGGACATTATTGTTGTTGATCTTATGTGAAAGGTCTAGAAATACAGCAGCCTGCAAGCATGTTCCTTAAAAATTCACTTCAAGCCTATGCTGCCAGAAGGTAGGCTTAGGTATATTAATAGATCAGCCTGGATTTTCTACATCAATTGAAGGATGTTGGCAGCAAAGTGGAATCAATACCCAAAGTCAGCCAGATGCTATATCTAAGGCTCTAAAGGACACACATGGAAGGGATAATAAGAGCCCAGTCTTGTTAAATTATAGAGAAATCTGCCAAGTTGGTCTCAAACACATGCCTAATTGGTTTATGCCATAAGAGACCAATTGGAAATTTTAAAAGAAGTTAAACTTAAACTTGAAAAACTTGGTTCACAGAGCTATTTTGTTCTAAAATGTGTAACATATAATTCCAGATGTAGAGTGCTCTCTATGGAGAGAGTGTGGCTTGATAATTGAGAGCTCAATCTTTATTCTCAGACAGACTCTGCTTTCTGACTGTTCTCTCCAATCTTCTAGCACTTTGACCTTAGCACATCATATAGTCTCTCTGTGCTTTAGATTCTTTAACTGCACAATGAAAAATTTACTTCATAAAATTATTATGGGATTAAATGGGGGTAATGAATATAAAATGCTTAGTACCGTGCCTATCACACAGCAAAGGTTATTATTTCTTGTCTATCATGATAGTTCCCTACTACTCCTAACTCTTCCCTCTTCTGCTTATTTTAGCGCTGCCATAATACACACAACTGATTTTCTAACTCTCCTATTCAAAAAATTTAATATTCCCCCTGTGCCTAAAAATAACATCCTCTATTCTTTACCCTGGACTATCTATCTTAAACCTGTCTTTATTGTGTATTTTTCTACAACACCCTTATTGCTAGAACAAAACTAAATGTATTTTAAATTTTCTCAAAATGCAATAATACATTCAAAAAACATTCTCCATCATGATAATTTGACATTTCTTTTCTCTAAATAGTAGCCTTAAAATTACCTAGATGGCATTTACAACAAAAACAATCCAACCTTATCACTTATGGCATCATTTGTCTTAAGGTTTAATAGTTAGAAGACCTTCATCCCTAGTCTAACACCATTTCCTTTCTTCTCTTGCCTAAAATTCAACAAACATTGAGTGTCTACAACATTCCATCTATAGTGTGGGTTGCAGGAGAAACATGAAATAGTCTCCATAGCCCACAGTTCTCTGTTCTCAGGCAACTCACAGTTAAGTGTGGCATTTTTAAAACATTTTTTATTATTACCCTACTGAAATACATTTTTACAATATGACCACACACACACACACACACACACACACACACAATGGAAGTAACAGTGGTCAAAGATCTAAAATAGCTATGACAATGCACTGTGACAATTGTTATAATTGAAATGGGAACACATTATCTAGTTGTCTTATCCATATTCTTTAGGATATGGCAGGACAACTTCCATAAAGTAGGTGCTAAATAAATATTTCAGAATTAATAAACTTGTTGGCAAAATTTTAAATTGAACTCTTTATTCTAAGACATTTTAAATTAATTTAATTCATAATCCACTCAAAATGTTTAATTGCTGAGACTTAACCATTTACATTTTATTGAATATAGTGGGCAAGGCCTTCTAATGATAAAGATTAAATAAATACTGATAGAAAATTTTTATATCTGAAAACACTATATCTATTCAAGGACTTACTTTAGATAGCTCTCTAATTATAGTATATACTCCTTGGCTGTAAATTGGCTTACATCTACCTTAGTCTCACCTGGTTTTCCGTCATCTTTCCCCTCTCGCTCAATCACAGACATAATAGTACCAGTAAATGAGAATTTATCAAAAATTCTATTAATAATCATGACATTTTTTTCTTATGTGAAATAACTAAGGTTAAGAAGCTGTCAACTCTCATATGCCCCAGTTTCTATAAAATGTCAGTTTTCAGTTTCCTCCTGGACATAAATTCACAAATATTCTATTCCCAGATCTTGAAGTCACCAACAATTCTAAATGGCTTTGCATGTCCTGTTCTTTGTTCAGTTGGGCTATTTTTCCTGCTACTAAAGGTAGAGTTTTCAAATTCATAGTTATTCACAATTATTTTATTAATGATTTGGATCTATTTATATGTCATAAAAATCTCCTTTCAGAGCATTTCAACATAGTTTTGGCAGAAAAGAAAACAATAAATGTCTTAAAGGATTAAAAAGGTTGTAAGGAATACCGAAGTTTAAAAACAATTCATACAGGGAATCATATTTTAATTAAAAGTCAAATGCTTTCAATAATGAGGAAATTATCTGCTTTTTGCAACTGTTACACTCTGTCAAATAACAAACACAAAAATGTTTAATATTTCAAATATTTAGGGGTGCATGAATTACATGTTATAACTAAGTCAACTCTACAATCAAAATAGTATTATTCCTCAAGCGAAAATAGAGTAGTGCTAGTCAATGTACATTCAGAGAATTTGGTGTGAAAAGCAATTATATCAAAAATGTCATTATTTAAAGTAAAATTTTTCAAGATGATAGTACAGATTTTCAAGTTATAGTGTCTCTCATTAGATGTGTATAATTCACTCAATAAACATGTTTAATAAGCATTTAGTGAGTGTTTAATGTAAGCTAGGCAGTGTGCTAGGTGAAGGGGAACTTTAAAATGAAATATCTTTGCCATTAGGAATTTACATCTAGTATGGAGGCAGCAAAAATCTAGGTATCACGTAAATATACTGTACTAAAAATTTTCCAGTAATTGTAAGCAAGATAATTTTATGTAGCATACAGTTAAAAATTTATTTCTTTGCTCATTGTAAATATTTCAAAGCTACTTTGTAAATGCAAAAAAAAAAAAAGGTACAATCATGGTGCTAACACAAATTTTTCTACTTAAACTAATTTATGTAAAACAACTGATTCAATTTAATAAAATACATAAATAATAGTATTTATATAGAAAAAAATTGTTAAGGATTTTACACTAGTGACTCAAGTTTGGGAAACCTTGAATAAAAAGCACTAAATGTTGCTCCTAACCCTTAGATTCTATAAGCCAAGGACTGAACTTTGAGAGACTCAAAACCCATTTTAAAAAATGTATGAAAGTGCAAATGGTCACTATAGTCAGTAATAATCCCTTTATTCTTTGTGTACTGATGAGATGTTCATTTTTCTCAATCTTGGCTAGCCGAAAAAAATTATAGGGGAGTGGAAAACAAAAAATAGAGCCCCGCCAAAGAATGACTAATCTAATCACCCTCACTAAATGATCTACCCTCAAATATATTATGGCTTGGAAACGTAAAGAGAATAGCTCTGTCGTTTTGCATTTGGGGAGGGAGCAGGCTCTGGGCCTGTAAGAGCTGAAATACTGAGAAGGGAGAACCTAGCAATGAACTAAGAAGATAGTAAAAATAGCAGAACCAGCCACTGTAAAGCACTCTTCTACCCAACTCAGTATTCAAAGACTGTCAAATATACTATAGAAGTGCATTTGATGAGCAATAGTGATGTAAGACATCAAGATAATGCACAAATTATGCCAAATATACTGTTTAAGATGATAGGAAAGCAACAAAAAAAAATTCAATCTTGTCAGTTATAAAACTAAAAGTACAGAACTAAGTAACCTCAGTTAATCTATTATCATGAAATGAGAAGAAAACAAAAATTATTTCTTTGCATCACTTGTTTTTAAAAATCTTCAATCTTAGACATAGTGTAATCCATTTCAAATAAACAATGAGAGCCCTTTCTCACAAATGCAGTTAAATAAGCTTACCTTCATTCTGACAACTTGCAAAGACATTTATTTGTGTTAAATTTTATCTTATGGGATTTAGCCTATAATGATTGCCAAGATTTTTCAATACAAATTTGCCATTCAACATATTTTCTGTCATTTATGACATTTTTGATATGCTAGTTTGAGAAAAATATTTCCTATGTCATCATGCAAATAGTTTACTATTTTAAAAGTTAGTTATAGAAATTCTCAACCATATATGAAAGAGAATGGTATAATAAATTGCTATGTCCTTATCACCTACAACGCATTTCAATAATTTTCAATTTTTGCCAATTTTGTTTCATTTATTCCCCTAATCACTACCACTACATAACAATTTTCTCATAAATAATTCAGTGCATAAAAACTCAATAAAGCTAGAAAAAATAACTACACATTTCTGACAAGCATGACTTTGTTAACATAACCACAATGACTTTGGTATACCTATGACATTAAGAAAATATTGTTAATGTCATCTCTTATTCAATGAGAAAATTTCTATATATAGTTAATTTGTTCAAATAAAAATCTGAACAAGATTCATGCAATTGTATCTAGTTAATATGTCTTATGTCTTTAAAATTTTATCATAGATCTTTTTCCATTTTTCATATCAATTTTTTGTTGAAAAAATATGTGATATTTTCTACATTCTTGCTTTAGGATTTGGATTTTTCTGTTATTTATATGCTTCTCTATGCTTGATATTTCCTATAAACTCAGTTACAGCTAGACTTAATCAAATAGGTTAATTATTGTTAGAGATACTCCACAGGATGTACCATGTACATCCTATTACATCTTATCAGGAGGTATATAATATACAAATGTCCAACTGGGCAAAATTGAACAGTTGGTTCAGTTATTTCAACCTGATTCATCAATTAGCTTCCCCATTCATCTTTTGTCTAATGCTTAAGCAGTCCTTGATAATTGCCTAAATCTATTATTTTATTGTGTTGTTAAATGATAGTTTTCCTATTCTATCATTCCTTCTGCATCTATAACCTGAAATTCTTATAAATATATTTTCCTCAAATATTTCATTACTCTGAAATATATTTGTATAAGGCAGAAAAAGTACTGATGTTTCCCTTATTTATCTTCAAAATAATGAGTAGGTGCCCAAGAAACCTCCTAATATGGTATTATTTAAAAATGGTATGATGAACTCATATATATACATTTTAATACTTTGTTGTCTTTTTTGGCAGGTGTCATGCTCAAATTGTTCAATCTTTAGTCACTGGAAATCACCTGAAGTTGGCTCTTTTATTTTTTCCACTTTATCTTAATCTCGCACAATATATAATTATATTCATAAATATTTCAGTAAGTAGTGCTAAAAAGTAAGGAACCTTTACAAACCTAAGCCAAATAATTTTACAGTAATTCTTTACTCAAGATCATGTCTTTCCCAGGGGAGCCAGCATCTGATGACTAAATGAGAGGGGTTTATAAAGATCCAGCCATTTTGTCTCAGTATAGGATTCTCTAAAGAACAATTCTCTTTTCAAAGCTCTCCAGTGGGTTAATGGAGACTTTGTTCAGACTGAATCAGTTAATTTTTCCTCCATCCAGTCCCATTTCTCCCATATGCCCTTCACATGTGTTAATTCCTAAAAAACATTTTTCGCCCCAGTTATTTCAGCATCTGCTTCCAGAAAAGCCAACCAATGGTACAAATATTCCATGAATTTGCACCTCAACTTGACCTGCTGACCCAATTGCAAGTAAAATCTCTCAAAATTATATTCTACCTATTTTGTGTATTACTGGTCTAGATATTCATATATATGTAAAACTTAGACATTATTTTTATTATTAATAACTATACCCAAGTGTTTTTTTAAAGAAATGAATATTTTTACCCTCTTATGAAATTCTTATTGCTTCCTCATGAATTTCTTGATAATAACATTAGTCTGAATATAACTGTTTTTGATTTAGAATGACATCAGAATTTCTACTTCAGAGAGTAAAGAAACTAGAAGGAAGGGATTTCTAAATACATATGGAACTCATTACATTTGGAAGAACTGGTGACATTTTCACGTTTTATTTTCAAACGGCAAGAATGCAAGGAACACATATCAACCATATTTGTTGGGCTTTCTGCATGTAAATTCATGAATCTATTTAACAAAATTATCAAGTTCAAATGAATTATAAAATACTTTAACAACCTTTGACAATGGGTTTAGATATTGAGTGTAGCAATTTATTACAAAGCATATTTGTTTAAACCCTCAGAAGTATCACCAAAATAAAAGAAATTCAGTAAGTCAAACTTTATACATAATTTAATACCACAACAAAAATTTTGTAAAGTTGACTAGACTAAAAAGAGGTAGAAAGGGATTTTTAAATAATGACTTTAACTGTTTCTGTCTTTTTTCTAATAAACATTTTTTTTTTCACCATTTAAAACCCCATCAGCTAGACAATAGCTGGAAGCTTACAGGTCATTCATGCAGGAAGAATCCACTAGTGTTGAAAAAGTTCCACAAAAGTTACACTGATGTTGGTAAATTGAAGCAAATATACAAATAACAGATATATAAACCACATCCTCCCCCTTGATTAAAAACTAAGAACCCAACCTAATATATTTTAGGTAATGGATGATAACAACCCAGTGGTATTTATCTATTCTGTTCATCTTATCAGGATCCTACCTCTGTCACATACCCCATACCTCAACCCTTGTCCAAAAGTGTTATTATAAGAATAATACAAAAGCAACAAATGAACAGGACAAACAAACAGAGACTCATGGACAGAAACTGTAGACTAGTGGTTATCAGATGGTAGCGGGGAGGGGAGAGAAATAGGTGGTGTAAAGGGGGTCAAATATGTGGTGACTGAAAGAAATCTAACTATGGAAAGTGAACATACAATGTGTGTGTGTGTGTGTGTGTGTGTGTGTGTGTGTGTGTATGCCTTACTGTTAAAGTATACAGCTAAAACTTATTGGATTTCATTAACCAATGTCACCATACAAAAATAATTTAAAAAAAAAGAAAAAAAGAAACAGTTCATTTCACCAGTACCATGGCCAGCTCCAATGCTTACTATTGTGTTCAAGATTGTCTTTCCCATGTATAGAATACTTTGCATTTCAAGATTATCATCAATTTACAAATGATAAAAATTATGATAGATGGTCACGGGGATGGGATGCGTGGCAAAAGGAATGCAGTTAGCACTTATATGTTGGCTAGGTGTAGGGCCAGGTGAGGAAGGGAGTAATTGGCAGGATCGTTTTATGAACTATACAGATGTCTAACCAACATACTGTATACTTGAAACTAATTAAAATAAATAAATTAATTTTTTTTAAAAAAATGGTCAAATCTCTTCTACTGTCATATACTATCCCTCTGGCATAGAAATACCAAACACCAGTCAATAAAAAGCTCTTTTCTTGCTTGAAAAAATTATGTAAAAACTGTGTGCAGATGGATTCAGGATGTCCTTCACCAGGGAAAAAGAATGGCAGCTGCGACATTGGGGGAATTCCAGACAAGGTATTGTCTATTCTGCTCTGAGCCATTAAAAGATTATTTCATTCACTCACCATGGCCATAACAAGTGCCAACAGTTGTTCAATGTAATCTGCTATGCTCACTGGCTTCTTTCACCCAATTTGTCCTGACTTATATTTATCAGTTTTTCTTACACTGGGAACAGACTCATTCTATAAATTTTATTCTTATCTCTAGTCCTTATCAATTCTCCAGACTCCTCTTTCAGCTTTCTATACCTCATCACTTCTATTTTATTTGATTTACTTGAACACTCTCAATCTGGACATTGGTGAAGTCAGTATCAACAGTACAAGCTGGATTACAGGAGATATGAATCTGTACTATGCCTAAGTTTTATTCTTATAATTCTTAAACCTGTGTGGAATATACAGTTTAAAATAGTTTAAACACAGCTCTTTAGTTAAGAAACTGCATCTTTAGTATTTGTCCAAATTACTTCGTTTTGTGGAATTTTTCTTAGCTGCTGAACATTTTCTTTTATTATTGGAATAAATAATAACTTCAGTGGAAATGCAGATGCCATTAAAATTTTGCTTAAATTTCTTACATATGCTTTTAATCTGTGAAAAAAATGTTATTTTATTTTTATTCATTCAGTCAAGTTGATAACTATTTGAAAGTATACTTTGTGCAGTGGGGTAGAGGAAGAAGAGATATGAAATCAGAATTTCTTTCTGAGTCAAATTTTATTCTCAACATTTGTTACCTGAAATAGCCTCAATCTACTCCATATTTTGGCATTACTCACAAAGTAGAAATAATAATTTTCATGCATACCTCATAAGGCAGAGGTCAAGTGAAATCATGTAAATGTGAACCCATTTTGTAAAGTGTAAAGCACTCTTCACAAATTTAGGATTTTAGTAGCATTTTGTGTAAAATACTGGAATGGGTGCTAGTTGCCTGAATTCTTAATGTAACAAGTCTTCCTGCCCTCTACAACTTTTTCACTGTCATTTGTTGGGTGGGAGATAATAAAAGTACACAGGAGAATAGAATGTAAAATTAAGATCCCATGAATCTTACCAGAAACATTTGAAGATAAGTATATTATAAAACAAGCATCTCTCCTGCTTATAAAAACACATTCCCTGTTCTGGTTGCCTCTAAAAACTATTGGAGACATTTTTTTTCAAAATATGCTTTGTCCAATACAAGATCATTTTTGTTTACAGAACCCATACATCTTGATGAGTGAAAAGAGCTCTGTATGTACATATGATAGATTTAACAAGTACATGAAAAGTATGTACTTGAATAATTTTAATTTTTCTCTAAGCCAAAAAAAGGGTAACATTTTAAACCATTTTATCTCAGAATTGTGTCAGAACTGGAAAGAAATTGCAGTGCTATTAAAGAAAAAAACTTTTAAAAATCAATGAAAAATAGTTAAATGTATACTAGGGAGGGGGGAATCTATCAACTAGGCTTCAAACTCTTATTCATACAATATAATGAAATTATACTATTGGAAAAGAAAAAAACCTGTTTGGTAAAGGGATATTACATCTAAAAGGTCATTAAACTTTAACGTGTAAAATGAAGTATATAACTCAAGCTTTGAGCAAAGCCACATTCAGTCTCCTGCTCAGCAGAGAGCATAATACCATGAAGAATACATTTTTCTTCATATTCTTATAGAATGTAATCTGAAATAACCTTACCTCTAATTCTTTAGAGTTAATTTTTATGAATGTTTTTAATTAGGGAAAATGTTTCACAATAGTGAGGATCTGGGAACTTGCCATATACAGATAAAGTTTTCTCTTACTTGAATTTTAAAAGTAGCACACTGACAAATGTTTCATAGCAGTGTTGACATAGTAAACACAGGAATGTAAGCACAGCAAAGAGATATGTAGGATATCATGCTGACAGATTCTGCCCCATGGACACATTTGTTCATGAAGCAAAGTGGACAGAAAGAACAATATAAAAAGTCCAAGAAGTGAATCTTAATAGTGACAAATCGGTACTAGCATTGGCCTGGTCCCAGTTTGAATGTAGAATTTTTATACTCTTTGCCTGATCTGGAAAATACACTTACATACCACATTGGATTCTAATGTAGGAGAAAACTACAGGACCAATAAGACTGAATATACAGCCAGGGAGTAAAGAAGTGGACTCAAGTTAGTGGTGGTGGTGGAGATGGAGGTGGGAGGAGGAAGTGTCTGACAGTTTTACACCTTAGAGTAGAAGTGGAAGCCAGGACAAACAGTACATTACATACAATGTCACTGAAGCCTGGGTATCAACAATCACATAAAAAAACTAAAAAAGAAAAAAAGAACAAAAAACCTAGAGATCCTCCTACTAGTACTGCTCACAGCTTCAGTTTCCTATCCACTTACCTCAGTCTGAGAAATAACTGAACTGATCTTATAATTATCCAGGCCCTAAACTTCAGAGATAAGAGGAAAATTTTAATAAAATCAAATTGAACAGTTAAAAGGCCAAAGAACATATATTCATTGTTCAAGAGAGAAAAAAGGTAAGATATTCCCATTTGAATTATATTTATTTTCTATACTTTGCATATATTAAATAGGATGCTTTCAGCTTTAACAAAATTTCTGTACTACCTATATATAAAAATAAAATTTATTTTATATATTGTTTTTATATCCAGCACCTTACTAAAGTTTCCCACTGATTTTAATTATTTATATATACTTGAATCCTATCATCTGCAAATAATGACAATGTCTCTTTCCTTGTTATTCGTCACAGTTTGTATTTCTTTTCTTGTCTCACTATACTGGCTAAGATCTCCTGATCAATGTTGAAAAGAAATGGTGACAATAAACATTCTTGTCTTCTTCCTGATATTAAGAGAATATTGAATAAAATGGTTAAGAATAATCATTCTGAGATTTTGTTAGACGTTCTTTATAAAGAAAGTTTCCTTTTATTAACAATATGTCAAATCCTCTATACTAAATAACTGTTGAATTTGATCAAGTTTTTTTACACCTAGTGAGATGATAAGCTAACACAATAAATTACATTAAATGACTTTGTAATAATAAAACCACCATTCCATTGTTAGAATAAACCAAAATTGATTGTGGTGTATTTATCTTTGATACATTCTGGACACAGTCTACTAATATTTTAAAATATTTTCATCTATATTCCTGAATGAGATTAGACTAAAATTTTCACGTATTTTTTTTTCTATCCATTGTTAGGTAATGTTAGTATCTTGAGAAATTTTTAGAATTTTACTTATCTTCTATAATATGGAAATTTTGTATATGACTGAAATTATTTGTTCTTTGAAAATTTGATGGAATATAGATCTGGTGGTTTCCTTGGGCTATTTTTTTGTACGTAAATTCAATTTATTTAATTTTTATAGAACTATTTAGACTTATTTTCACTCAGAGTGTTTTGTTAAATTATATTTTTCCAAAAATTTTCTAGTTATTCTAAGATTTAATATTTATTGCTATATAGCTATTTACGATATTCTTTTATTGAGTAGTGGCTGCTATATTTGTATTACAGCCCCTTTAAGAACCTAATGTATTGCTTATTTTTGCCTCTCCATCTTTTTTCAGATCAGTGTTACTAGAGATTTATCTGTTACTAGTCTTTACAAAGAAATAACTTTTTTCTTTGTAAATCCACTTTATCATCTTTATTTTCTATCTTGTTAATTGTCACTCTTAAATTTGGTATATCTTTACTTCTAATTTCTTTGCATTTATCTCTTTGCATTTTTCTAATTTCTTAATTTTTTAGCATAAAATTTGATGTTTGAGAGTTTAGAACTGCTTCACCTCATAACTTATAATAGACAGTATTTCAATTACTAATACATTCTAATAATTTTTCATTTCTTTATTTAATTTCTTGGCTTATCAATTATTTAGATGGATTCCTTAACAAATACATAAATTTTGACAAATGTTTTATCAAGTTCTACTAAAAATGCATTTGACTGGAGATTTTGTTGAAAATCACTATCACCTAGTGCATGGGCAATTTTTGTAAAGGTTTTAGCTATGCAATAAAATAATATATGTTTTAATTGTGGGTTCAATTAAGGCAAAGTTATTGTGTTGCTCAAAAATTGTTGAGTTTACCCTATCAAGAAATGACAAAATAATATGGAAATCATCTGCTAGATGATGAATTTGTCTTTTCCTCTCTGCAGTCTTAAAAATTTTGCTCTTTATGTTTTTGAAGATATGTTATTAGGTACATACAATTTTAAAACTGTTGTATCTTTTAGGAGAATTAAACCTCTTATCACTTACAGTGAAATGACTTTTGCTCCTGGCATTTATTGTTTCTGATTAAAATAGCTACTTCGCATTATTTAGACAGTATATGTCTGATCTATGTATTTTTATTCTTTTTTTAAATCCTTCCATGTTCTTGTACATTGAATTTCTCTTGTAAACATAGAATAAAATGTATCTTATTAAAATTTAGTGTATATATGCACATGAAATAAGACAACCTGAATTTAATAAGATTTGAAAAACATATTTATTTAAATTTTTTAAAAGACAACAAGCCAAGGAATCAATTAGCTAGAATGTCAAAAATATGAAAAATAATAACAACAAATGAGAATTTGAAAATCTAAGCTTTAAAGCACAGTATGAAAATGTTATTTAAATAGCTTAGTACTTTCACCAAAATAAACAACCTAATCAATTGAAGAAAACAGAAAATCTACCCAAAAACTCTAAAAAGTGTTAAGAATTTGATATATGATGGAAGTAAAATGTTAAGTCCTTTGAAAATATAATTAAATAGAATAATTACAATATAAATTTTATAACTAGAATATTGTAAATAATAGCTGGAGTATACTAACAAGAATAAGTGGTTAGTGAATTGGAAAACAAATGCACAGTTAGATTTGTACTTATCTTATGCTATACAGGCATACCTTGAATATATTGTAAGTTAGGTTCTAGATCATCTCAATAAACTGAATTTTTTGGCTTGCCAGTGCATATAAAAGCTATATAGTTTGTACTACAATATAGTCTATTAAGTGTACAATAGCATTATGCTAAAAACAATGTACATATCTTAATTTAAAAATACTTTATTGCTAAAAAATGCTAACTATCATCTGAGACCAGCAAGTCATAATCTTTTTGCTGGTGCAGGCTCTTACCTTTAATTTGTAAATAATGCAATATTTGTGAAGTGCAATAAAATGAGGCATGCCTGTATGACTTTTATTCCCTCAGAGAACACTGTGCTGAACACAGTAGTGGCCATTTTATCCAGACTGGTTATTGCAGTAACTCCTGTGTCTCCCTGCTTTGTTTCCCCTCTCGCCCTCCTACTTCCCATTCTCAAAGGAGCACCCAAAATGATTGTTTTTCAAACAAGTCAGATAGTGTTACTACTCTGCTCAAATCCCTCCATTGGTTTCCCTTATCACAGATCAAGCCAATGTCCTTATAGTCTACAAAGGCTTCAAATGATACGCCCATCACTTCTCCGGTCTCCTCTCCTTCTACTCTAATTCACTCCATTTCAGTCACCCCAAACATCTCTGAGCCTTGGTCTTTGCCCTCCCTCTTTCTGGAATGACTCTGCCAAGTTATCAAAAAGGTTTGTTCCTTCAGCTTCTTCAAAGAATCATACAAATGGCCGACAGACATATGAAAAGATGTTCAACTTCACTAGCTATTATGGAAATGCAAATCAAAACCACAGTGAGATACCGCCTCCACCTGTTAGAATGGCTACCATCAACAGGACAAGTAATAACAAGTGTTGGAGAGGTTGTGGGGAAAAAGCAACTCTCATACACTGCTGGTGGGAATGTAAATTGGTACAGCCACTATGGAAAACAGTATGGAGGATTCTAAAAAAAATAATAATAGAATTACAATATGTCCCAGTAATCTCTTATCTAGGTATCTACCCCCAAATTTTGAAAACATTTATTCATAAACATATATGCATCCCAATGTTCACAGCAGCATTATTCACAGTGGCTAGTACATGGAAACAACTAAAGTACCCTTTGACAGATGATTGGATAAAGAAGATGTGGTACATATATACAATGGAATATTACTCAGCCATAAAATGAAATAATGCCGTTCATGAAAACATGGATAGATCTTGAGATTATCATGCTAAGCAAAATGTCAGACAGAAAAAGTTGAGAACCATATGATTTCACTCATATATGGTATATATAACAGAAAGCAACAAACAGGACAAACAAAGACTCATGGACACAGACAACAATTTTGTGGTCACCAGAGGGAAGAGGAAGGTAGATAAGGGAGTCAAATATATGGAAATGGAAGGAAATTTAACTTTGGGTGGTGAACGTGCAATGCAATACACATATGATGTATTCTTAAACTGTACACTTGAAACCTATATAATGTTATTATCTGATGTCACCACAATAAATTTTTTTTATAAAGGAATTTGAGGCCTCCCTGGCTACCTACTTAAAATGGCACCCATCCCTCATTCTGCACAGCACTCTCTGGCTCACTTAATTTGCTTTTGTTTCCTTTATAACACTCACCAATATTTATTTATTTATATCTTCATTTACTATATGTCTTCTCACTCCAACAATCATTAAAATTATAATTCCACAATGGCAGGAATTCATGGCCCCATTCTATCTATGACACTTAGTAGGTACTTTATAAAAGTTTATTGAATGCATGAATAAATGAATAAACATAGTATGTGTTCAATATTATTGAATGATGCAATCAATCCTGTTCTCTTACAAGCTTTTATAATGCTTAAAGTCCATATCACAACAGTTAATGTCTAATTATAAAAAGTTATTTTTATCAATAGTTACTACAAAAGCTGTTCATGTGTAGAGACCATATTTTAGATTTCACTAACATTCTCCACTTTAATTACTGCTCGATTACTGTCAGGTGGTCATAAAATGTTAAGTATAGATTAAAATATTCATTGATAACATGAATCTAAATGCTGTAAGAAAATGCAACAAATTTGCTATGATATTTATATTCTTCACTTTCCTCTGCTATTTTTTAAACAAAGTCAGCCTAACAAGTAATCACATTAGGAAATATTAAATTCTCAGTTCTATTGAGCTCTCTCCTACCATCCAGAGATGAGCTTATCCGCGACAAAATATGAAAGAAAAGCAACTAAAGCAAAAGGAGAGAAAAAGCAGAAAAAGTAGAGCCAGAATTGGAATTCCTACTGCATGAGCAGAGCTTTTGGATTTACCCTGAGGTAGTTGGTTAATTAAACATCATGTGATAGATTGCAATCTCTTGAGCCTCCTTCCAGTTAGAATATTTCAATCAGTTGGGATGAGGCAATGTAGACATCAAAGGGAATTAACACATCATATAGATATCTACATACATAAGATTTCAGCATTTTAGAAAATCAGTAGTTTGGTATATGACTAGAGAAATAATACTAGAAGCTTAAAAAACCAGAATCAATGTTATGATATAATGAAGTAAAAAGTATCCTGAAAGTTTAATATTTTTATTTCAATGTAAAAGGAAGTTTTACCCTGATTGTAGCCTATTTTTAATTTAATGCATCCCTAGTCCATAACATAACCTTACATCTACCCCAGTAGTTCATCAGTGTAATTTAGATCATCTTCTCAACAGAGAGATAGGACACTTCTCCACAGGAACATTTTACTTACTGATACATATCAAGTCACCTTTCCATCTTCTTTTCTCCAGGCTAAACTACCTCAACTGCTCTATTTTTCCTTCACAGATTAGGCTTTCTTATTGCAATCATTTCCTTAAGTCCTCTTTATTTTTTTCTTTCTTAAATTTCTATGAATTTAAGAACAAATAACTGGACACATTATGTCAGAGGATTTAAGTGATGTGCAACAAGAAGCAGTAAGAGCCCTACCTAAGCCGTAAAAGGCCTAGATTCTAGTGCTATTTTCATTATTCATGAGAGTTGCCTTAGGAAAAGCATTTACCACCAAGATCCTTAATTTCTCCAAATGTTAAAAATCAGAGAAATATTCCATTTTATTTAAAGGGGTCTTTGATTGGGATAAGTAAATGCTTCATGAAATGTAAAGCATTTTGTATCTATATGTTGTAATATTTCCTATTAACCAGTCTTAAAGAAAATTTTGCCCAATAAAAAAGGTACAGACTTTTTACACACTAGTATCAGAGAATATCAAATTTCTGTTAAGAGAGCTGAAGACTATTAAATAAAGTATGACTCTTTAAACCTATTTACTGAGACATTTAATTTTATAAAATGTGCATTGTGTTGTTCATGCCTTCATTAGAGACAGTAACAGAGAATTGAGGGGGATATAAAATCAATAACTAGGTAAGTGCTTGTCTTGGTTTAAACTCTTTTTCCATTCAAAACGTGACTCCATTTTGATTGTGTGGAATTAAACATAAATGGGTATGTATTCAGCAGGGTGCAGAGGGAATTAGACAGGAAAAAAAATCTTCTTACATAATGGGCATTTTGTGCCTGATTTCCTTCCCAGCATGCTTAAAATGTAATCACCGTATGTGATAGAGAAATGCATGGAGTCGAATTTCTTCTTCACATTTCTCCCCATTACACATCAATACATACACACATGCACACACACATGCACACCCCTCATGTTTCACATTTAGTTTCTGTTTAATATGTTATCCCGATGAGACATTTTCTCTCGTTTCTTTTTTCTCCCTGTCTCAAGTTATGTGCAATTTAAAAAGCCATTTTCTAAAATGTGTACCAAAAATATGATACTAGAAATAAAGCCCCAAAATAATCCGTGAAACCTCTGAAGTTTACTGACTTAACTCTGTGGAAACTACGAATGCATAGTATTCACAGATCTCTAGTCAGTAGCATAAAATAGTAGGGCCTTGGGCAGAACAGGCATGGACACAGACCACCAGACCCTCCCGTAGTGAAGACTACCCCAAAAGAGTGAGAGGTACCTCTTCAACTCTGCAAAATTTATCTTTATATTAACTAGCTTAGTATAAAATTTTAAATGTCTGCATTTCCCACTTCTTGCCCTAGCTTACTTTTAGTGCCATGGAATTTCTTATAATCACTCAAATAATAGTTTATTCTAATGTTGAAGACTTAAAAGATAAACTGAAAACAAAAAGTTTTCTATTATGCTATGGGTAGAAAGTTAAAGAAAAATTTTTTCTGTGTAAGACTTTTTGGTTACAAACCAAACTACTAAAGTGAAGGAACACACTTCAAACGACCTGAAGCAAAAGAGGTGTATTGTGGAAGGATGTTGTTCTCTTTTACAACCACCGCTCCAGGAGTGGCAAAAATTCTCAGGAAAAAAATTAGTTTCAGCTGGGTAGACACCTAGACCTGGGTCTACTAGACAAAGGAAACATAAAGCACATGTTTTGTTTTAAGAGTCTCACTTCCATTCCCTTTCTTAGAAAGTTCTTTCCCCTCTGTTTCAACATCCACTTTACTCCAAAGTAACTGTCAGTTTTATGCTTCCTAGAAAATTTTCTTTTCAAATCATTCTTCTTAAGCACCTAATATCTCTCAATTTCAAGTTTCACAATTCAAAATTGGAGCTAAAGATGTCTGCCTCAGAAGTATGATAGAAAACCAAGATGTGATAATGCATGTGAAAAATGTATCATGGTGTTTAATGTGCAATTTATGCTCAATAGAGATCTTTATTTTTGTGTTCTAATCATTAAATCATACTCATAAGTTAGTGACAGAATGTGTCACTTCTCCCAAAGATGTATGGATGAATAAAAGAGTCTCTAGGAGTAACAATTTTATAAGTGGATATCTTAAAGAACAATTATAAAAATGACCCAACAATGTATTATCAGAGAACAGAATGAGTTGAATAGTCAGCTACTACATTCTATTACTTTCAACATTTATACCACTACCAACAAAAATGGTCTTCTGGATATATAATCATAGATAACGTACAAGGTTATAATTCTAGTTCGATTATTTATATTTATTTATTTATGCTCATGATGTTTCTTCTGAGTAAATCCATAAAACTCAAAACTATAAATGACTCTTTTATTGATGAATTTTCCCAGGGGTTCTGGACTACTGAGTCTTTGTATAACTTCCGTTAAATTTTCTGACAATTTATCAATATACCACACAAAGTTATGGAAATTTTTCTACATTGCATCTGACATCTTTCAGCAGGATGATGGAAAATCATGATCTTTAAGTCAACAGCACTCAAAAGGTAGTTAATTAGATTTTTAAATCTTTAAGGTCTGTAAGATTTAAAAGTCAGACATCAGGAATTATTAAAAGAAAAGAGACTGACAGTTGTGTCCACAGACTATTGATTACAATGCGATATTTATAAAACCACAACACCAGACAAAAAAAGCACTATAAATACTTTCTCTATAAAAAAATTCAAGGGAGGTTATATAGGATATCAAGGAAATATAAAGGCTTTCACAGATTTCCAGCATCAAATTCCAAAGACTGAAGTATTCTGGAAATAAGCGAATACCATGATTACTAATAGATTACCCACTGGACCCATTAGTAGCCACTCCTTAGAAACATGACAAAGAGGACCAACTTCTTGAGAAAATGCAACAGGTTAACCAGCAGAAGATTAATGTTCCCAGGGAGGATGGTATTACAGTAGGCAAACAAAGACAAGACATTTCTTGGAAGAGGTGATGGTTTTAGAGTGTCTAAAAATAACAGGAAGTCTCCAGATATATTTCTAGTCTCTCTATAATTGGAACATTCTTAAAACCTTGAAGGGAGAAAGACCTGATATTTACTCAAGTTTATTACCATTTGCTATGGTGAAAGGAAGAAAATTGAATGAAAAAAGTAAAAAGGCCACTTGGTGAGACAATGTCTCAATTTCCTCTAGCTTAAGCACATTTACTTCTACTAAGAAGATTTTATAATCTCAGCTATGCAATTTAAAAATATGAATTAAACTGTACACAATTTAACTTTGTGGGAGATGGCAGAGCTTATATTTCTTATTTTATGTATGTTGGAAATTAAAAGTATATTTAGCAATTTCCTTGAAATTTGGTTAATTTTTTATGAAAAGCAAAAGACATGGCCACATTCAAATCTACACAGCTATTCTATACCCTGCTTATTTTCTTGCAATTCTGTAGCAGATAGATATAGAGAGCACTATTAGTGATATAATCAAATGGCTGGGAAGAGGTTTTGTTAAGCGTAAAGCTAACACCTGGGAAAAACTTTAGCATCCCCTCATACAAAATATGAAAACAATAAAATGAAATATTTTTAGTTTTGTTACTGTGATGATTTAATGTTGGAAATCATCTTTTCTCCTTCACCATCAATTTTAATCTCCTTTCATAATTTCTTAATCTTGGTTGCATCTGAGACATCTGCCTTGTTTATAAAGTATATCTCCTTTCTGTTGTTAAAGCCCAACAACAAAAGGTCACTAGATGTAAAGCACGTATCTAATAAAGGACTTGCAGCCAAAATATATGAATAACTCTTAAAATTCAACAATAACAAAACAATCCCACTAAAAAGTAGTCAAAATATCTGAACAGAGACCTCACCAAAATGATGTACAGATGGCAAATAAGCACATGAAATGATGCTCAATACCATATGGCATTAGAGAACTATGAATTAAAACACAATGATATACAACTCCACACACAGTAGAATGGCAAAATTCCAGAACACTGACACCATCAAATACTGGCAAAGATGTAGAGCAACAGGAACTCTCATCCATTGCTGGTGGGACTGCAAATGGAACACAAAATGATACAGCCACCTTAGAAAACAGTCTGACAGGTTTTACAAAGCTAAACATAGTCTTATCATACTATTCAGCCATCCCACTTCTTGGTCTTTACTCAAATAAGTTGAATATTTATATCCACACTTATATCCTACACAAGAATATTTATAGCCATTTTATTCATAATTGCCATAACTTGAGGCAACCAAGATGTCCTTTAGTAGGTAAGTGAATAAGTAAACTATGGTATATTCAGACATTATTAGGAATTATTTGTGTGGAATATTAGGTGATAAAAAGAATTGTTATTATGTTATAAAAAGACATATCCCTAAATGCACATTAATAAATGAAAAGAAGCCGGTCTGAAAAGGCTACATGCTGTTTGATTTCAATTGCATGAATTTTTGGAAAAAGAAAAATTATAGAGACAATAAAAAGATCAGTGGTTTCCAGGGTATGTAGTGGAAGAGATAAACAGGTAGAGCACAAGGAATTTTTGGAACAGTAAAACTGTTCTATATGATAATGCAATAGTGCATGTATGACATTATACATTAGGCAAAATCCACAGAACTGTACAGGAAAAAGAGTAAACCCTAGTGTAACTATGGGCTTTACTTCATAATAGTGTCCATCAATGGTAGTTCATTAATTGCAACAAACATATCCATGCAAGAAGCTAGTAATGGGGAAGCTAGGAGAAAAGTTTATGGGAACTATGTATTTTCTGCTCAATTTTTCTGTAAACCTAAAACTGTTCTAAAAAAGCAATGTCCATTAATTTAAAAAATAAATAAAAGACCATGAGGAAAATACTTGTAACAAAAAAAAATGTTAGAATTACTATGCTTTTTGTGGCAAGAAAATATAAACATGAGAAACTGAAGGATTATCAGTTATTGAGACTTCAGAAAGACTTCTTATGAAATCTGGATTTGAGCTTAATAATTTTAAAGAGGGACTAGGGAAGCTTGGACCAGTTCTGGCTTCAATGCTGTCAGAAATGGGAACAGTGGCTATCAATAATTTTTATTCCAAGAAGTAGGAGATTAAAGCTAGTCTACAGATATTGTTGGTAAAGAAGCCATAGTCACTTTCGTTAGTCAGAAAAGGGGGTCATTTAAGTTATTTTTGTGATTGTGGGAAGGCCTTGTGTCTTTCTTCATAAATATGGTTAGAGTGGACTTTTCTCAATATTTTTTATATATTATGATCATTTCTGTGAGTTGAGAACATCATGGTTTAGATGTTACTGAAACTGTTTACTTGCTCGCTATAAAAATATGACAAAAATTTAATAAATCATTCCAAGTCTTTCTTAATGTAGAACTAAAATACCTGAGATGTTCGCTTGTCTAGCTGTCTTTTCTTATCTAAGCACCTCACAAACCCCAGGCAAACATTTCAAAGAATATCTGACTGTTTATTCTACTTTACAATGAGATTCCAATTACAGCATCATTTAGAATGCTTTCAGACACAAGGAATATAAAATTTGAATCAACTGACTTAAATAGTAGGGAGAAATTATTATCATCACTCATAGCAAGATACATAATTGATCAATTATGAGGTTTAATGACACCATTAAGGGACCAGGTTTTCCTCATCTGTTGACGACAATCAGTATGTTCGCTGTTATCTTTAGGCATGTCTTGTTGTACTCCCAAGATGGCTGCAAGCACCTTCTAGCATTACATCCTCACACGACAATGCTCAAAAACTATAAAAGAGAAAAAGACTGCATTTCTTCCCTTGTCCCTTTTTAAGACTGAGAATAATATTCCAGCAACTTCTTACCACATGTATTTTCCTCTATCTGTAACGTTGTTCCTTAATCTGGACTATTATTACATGTGTCATTACATAAATTCCCTAAGCCCAGGAAATACTCTTTGAATTTAGACCACTTCATTTTCTATAGAGGTCTAAATGGTGAATATTTTAGGCTTTATAGGCCACACAGTTTCTCTATTCCATATTATGTTTTTTGTTGTTATTTCTAACTCTTTAAAATGTAAAAAAATAAATAAATACTCTTAGCTTGAGGGCTGTTCAAAAGCTGGATTTCAGTATAATGATGGCAAGCTAGGCAATGTTTTATGTTTTTACCATCAATATGATGAATTCAATTCAACAAATATTTATTGAGCACTTTCTAAGTGCCAGGCATGAAGAATGCAACCATGCATAAGTGAGGCACATTTCTATTTGGAAATAAGTACTGAATTGAGAAAAAACATATATTATTATAAGTAAGACAAAAAATCACTGATTGTAGTGAATCCTTACATTCCATAGGCTCCCTTATGAAAAGAACATAGCACTGAGAAATCTTGCTTTTTAAAGTCCATATTCAGAAGAATGCTTCTCTCTCCTTTTTTGATTACTTTGTATCCCTTGTTTATCTTCACGTGGCTTACATCAGCCACCATTTATATCCACTCATGTGACATGCAGGCTGCAGGTAGGCTATGGCTGTATTAGAACTGATTAGCGCTCCAACACCATTTCATTCTGGAACCCAGACCAAAGTTAGAAACCTCTACCTGGGACATTTCATTCTTAAGCAGAAGTGTAAGACCAAGATGAATCAAGCAATTATATTGGCTCCCTTCAAATGTAGACAAGAAGATAATAGATAAAAGAGAACTTCCCAGATCATGAAGCCAAAATCCATGAAAACAATGAACAGGGGAAAAGAACATAGACCCCAATAAAGGATCATTGCCTAACTCAGGGTAGGGTTTTCACAGTGGTTTCCTAAACTGCGGAACTGCTGTGGCTTTGTGACTCCTCTGGGCTTCGAATTCTCTCGGGATGGAAAAGATTCCTCAGCCTGTTTTCTAAGCTGGAAATAAAAGTTGGAGGATCGAGAGTTCACTGTATCTTGAACAGTCCACAGTATCTTTGCTTCCAGCTCTTGTTACTTTTGCCAATACAAGTTTCTCAAAAACAGAGTATTTTTTAAATTTTTACTTAAAATAGTCAGCTCCAAAAACAATCATTCCCCCCACAATTCTTTTTAAACGTAGCTTTCTCCTAACTTAATTTCAGGTACTTTAGGCCTGTCAGACTTTTGTGGAATTATGCCCTTTTCTTTACTGCAGCCATTGTGTCCATCTTAATCCACTTAGAAATCTAACGTGGAGCATGAGATGACCATGTCTGATATTTACCCTGAGACTGTAGATAAAAAATTTCCTAATTTTATGTTTTACTGGTTGGAATTGAGAAACCATTACTTTGTCCAGTTCTGCAAATTCCAGAATTGCTGGGATCTCTATCTCCTTTTATCCCTACTTTCCAACATGCCAATTCTTTTCTGACCTCAGCTTTCTTACAGCACCTTCTCAAATACACCTAATAACAACTCATGCTAGTAATGTACTGTTTTAAAATCTTTTTGCCCAAGTCCAAAGCCCTTTACTGTACAACTGCCTTTCAATCCATCTCAAACAAAAATGTTCCAAAATATTTTGCCACCATATAACACTTTTTAAGTTTCCAATAACAGTTTCTCTTCCTCCAGGTATCCAGCAAAATCTTTGTCACATATATTAGGCATTTTTGTTACAGCAACCTGCAAAGTTTAGCAGTTATTCTCTCAATTGAACATTTTTGCTGCTAACAAATAACCCCCATTGCTCAATGGATTGCCTCAGAAAGCATTTTATTTCTTTGAGATTACACGCAAACTGTGGTTTGGCTATGGCTGTTGTGACAGCGTTTAATTCTGCTTGCTCTGTTGTGAGTCTTCTCTTCTTGGACTCAGTGTGGAGGTACAGTCTCCATCTGGGATATGTTTTTATGGCAGAGAGCAAAAGCAAGAGACTGGGATGAATCATGAAAACTTTTACACTTTTGCTCATACCCACTGGCCAAAGTAACAGGACAGGGAAGTATCTTCCACCAGAGGGAGAAAGCAGGTTACCGCGCAATGGATGGAGAGGTGAAGAGAGGGAGTAACTAAACCAGATATATAGTTTAAGACAAATGCTGTGCAGCAGGACGCTTCTTCTGAGATTATATTTCGTGAATGAGTTAGTTCTTGGATTATAATCAAAACTCAAATAAAGGAGAAAAAATCACAATAAGCCTTTCCATTTTTCGTTTAACTTAGGAATCCTTAGGGATAATGTGTTCAAATGAGCAACATAGATTGTGAAATAGCTAAGATATCTCGTTTTCTGTCATTCTCTCAACCAACTTCTTCACTCAGCCTCTACACATCATCCTCATTAGAGAAAGTAAAAGCATTTCATGATTAAAACAGAAAGATTTGGGACCATGATGAGAAAGAGCTTTGCTAAATGACTTCCACGTAGGATTGGTAGAAGATGGAATATTTAAGTCAATCTATTTATTGGCTCTGTGGAATGTACCATCCTTAAAGAACTTTCTCTAAATTCTCACTTATAAAACAAATATGTGCCTTATATATACTGGATCCAAATAAGAATTACATTGGTAAAGATTACATATGTATGTGTGTATGAAATTTATTTTTAATGATATATAAAATTTTATCTCTGATCTTTAAATCATCCCCAATATCTACCTTGTCCTAGAAATTCAGATGTTTCTAATGTATATGAATTCTCCAAATAACATTTCAATAAACTAAAAGATGTCATTTTTTATCACATAGGTTATATATTTTTATACTAACTATGTTATATTTAGCCCCATTCTCTATTTATAATTATGCCATCTTTATTTTATTTTAAAGGTCTAAATTTATTTGTCATCACTTGGAAAGAACCTGCTTAGGTTCAGCAGTTGTTAGAATAAAGGCAGTTTCTTTTCTTGTAGCAGAACAAACTAGGTACTTTTCATTTGTCCTTGAAAAGCACATTTTAGAGAGAAGCATTTATAAAGATTTCAAAAGAAAATTTGATACCAAGTGCCATAGTAAAGCAAACTCCAACAAAACTACAATTTTATACTTCAAGAAGCTAATAGCCTTTGACAAAACATTTTCCACTGAGATAAGTACAGCTAAGTATTCTCATTCTACAGATTAAGGAAAGCAAGATTGAGGAAGAGTATAAAATAATTTGCCCAATGTCAAAGGAGTCAGAAGCAGATCTTGGAATAGGGCCCTAAATATGTTACAGTAAAAAAGAGAATTATAGAAATTACAAACTACTCACTCATGTTGCTTTTCTACTGCAAGAATAAATAGCCTCTGTCATGGGAACTGATTTTGATGGGGAACACAAATTTAAGAGGCTAAGCATTAGCATTAATAAAGAACAATCACAACACTCACATCATTTTAATGCTCATATTAAACATAAAAACTAGCACGTGTAGGACTTTCCTCTCCTATTTTCAACAGGGGTGGCCACATCACTCATTTATTCACCAAGAAGTCATTCTGAGTCTAGAATACACATGTGTTACTTTTATATATAAGATTAAAAATTCCTATTTTTATTTATCTGTCATTTAATGTAACTTTTAATATTAGAGATAAAGATAAAACCAGAATACAGATTACCAGTGACCTCATTGTGGAAGCTTATAGGATAAAACCATTGGGTACTATCTATTAAAGATATAACTTTCACAAGAACTATTTTTTGTGTGTATGTACCATTCTGGGCACACATAATAAATAGTGAATATGACCACCAGCAGGGTGATAAAGGGCAATGTATTTAGACCTTCCTAAGACATTTAGATTCCTTTTCTAGAAAAATTTATGGAATGTCAATTTCCATATCTGTTATGTGTGCCTGTGACACCAAAAATCATATTGCCTTGGCCCTCTGGTGAGACCATAAATTAAATACACAAATCGTCTTTTCCTCATCTCAATCCTGAGAGGGCAGTCTTAGTCAATTTCTAAAGAAATGCCATAAAATGTGCTTCTGTGGCTATTTTAATGCTTCATGATTCAAGCAACTACTTTAGCAGATCTCAGGAATATCTTAAAATATAACCTTATTCTTACCTCTTAGTTACAAATTAATGACTCACTTCTCTGTCAAAATCACTTAAAATTTTTCTAAGTAAGACCCCTTGATTCTACAAAATTTAAATCACATATTTTATATCTAGTATCAGAATAAAATCCACAGTGTGTTTGTGTGTAGGGAGAGAATTATTAACTGGTAATATTTCTTTACAATTGACATACTAAAACTTACATTTACATGAAATGCTGTTAAAAGTTGTCACTTTGAACATTTTAATTCCAATGATGTTACCTTTTTCAAAACACCACAGATATCAGAGTAAACATTTACCAATGTTGGGCTTCCTTTATAGTCATAACTTATTTGTAATAAAACAAAATGGTAAAATACAGCATAGGGAATATAGTCAATAATATTGTAATAACTATGTATGGTGCCAGGTGGGTACTAGACTTATCAGGGGGACTACTTCGTAAATTATATAAATGTCTAACCATTATGTTGCATACTTGAAACTAATATAACATAATATTGAATGTCAAAAAAAATATTAAAAAAAACACACCAAAAAAAGCAATAAAAGAAAAATTTTAACTTCTCTGTGACAGAAGATATCATAAAGTTAACATATATCAGACCTGAAAACAATATCTGTAATGTGCAACTCAAATGAAGAATAATTATTCAGAATAAAAAAAAAAAATGTGATCTAATCTAACACGCACATTTACTGAGCTTTTAATTGATATTAAGTTGCTTCCAAAAATTAGGTCACCCTGCTAGTTTCACTCTGTATTACTATCCAAAATCACTACGCACAAAGATTGATAGCAACTTCAAAATAAAATTTCAGAAAGTAACTGGAGACAATAGCAATATGTAAGAACAAAATTAAAGTAGAAATAAAGTTCCAAATAGTCCTTAGCATGCTCATCACCACTGGAGTAATTGTGCCTATGCTTCAGCTCAAGGTAGGAAGCTGACTCCCTTCCTCTGACTCAAGGCATCAATTCCATTCTGCTAGAAGATGCTACACCACTTTCCCCAACGCTCTGGAGAAATCCACATTCTCCTATTCTCTTCATGAAATGATGATGATTATAATAACAGTAGCAACTATATTAACAATAATTATAACACATATTTATAATGAGCCAAGTACTTTCTAAATGGAATATTTCCTTTAAACTTCAAAATAATCCAATTTAATTTTCACAACAATCCAAAGAAATAGTATTGTATGAATTTCATTTTACATATGATATCTTTAAAGATGAGATGGGACATCACTCTACTGCTATTACTGATTTGGCATTGCTCATCTGCAGAGTGGTCCTAGACAATGAGTATTTACAGTTCACCATGAAGGAATAATTATCCCTTCATCCAGTCCTCACTCCCATCTAGAAATTACTCAGATAATAGTTCCTAGAATTCCTTCAGTGACAATCATTTTTCAGTTTGAAATATGCTTGGTCAAATTCTTACATCAGTATTTTTTTCTAAAATATGGGCATTTTGAAGATCTAAGAAGTCAATGGTATATGTATATATTCCTGCACTAACTTGAGAATGGAATCAGTCTTCCTAGAAAATATTTTAAGGTATTATTTAAAGGAAAACACTTTCTTATCTTATCTCATATAAAACCCTAATAAAGTTGAGTTATCTGAATGCCACCCTTTGCATGGTGTTACATTCAAAAGAAAGACAAACCCAAACTTAATATTCGGAAAGTAATGCACATCTTTATGGAACTCTCTAAAATAAACAGGAGAGGAGTAATTACATTGAATTTACAGACAGCAAAGCTTCTGTAAAACCTCCATACTCTTTTGGTATACTCTGACAAATTTTCATGCTATCTGCTAAAAAATCTATTTGCTTTCTTGCTTTCAAAATGTGATTTTGAAAAATCTCAAATCTGCACTGATTCTTTTTTCCTTCTATTTCTCCTTTCTGCCAACTACCAAGTTAATTCTTTCCATAAGCATCTCCCTATCTGTATAAGGTAAGATATTTTCAGCTCCAAGTAAATAAATACATATTCAAACAAAAGTCACATGGATGACTATCTTCCTACATAAGAAAAGGAGAGGGCAGATGAATTCAGGGTAGTTATTTAGCAGCTCAACAATTTGAGAACTTCAGTTTGGTTGTTCAGTAATTTTCTTTTGTTTTTCTTTCATGGAAATAAGATGGTTGCAACAATTCCAAATAGCACATTCTTACCCCCAAAACATCCTAAGGCAAGAAAAGGAAGCAAGCCCCTTACTCATGTCGTTTTATAGAATGAAGACCATCTTCTCAGTAACACCCACTGATATTCTAATGTCTCATTGGTTAGAATTTTGTCATGTGCCCATGCATATCAATCACTGGCAAGAGAAATGGAACTATTATCAGCTGTCTGGTCTAATCAAGACTCATGTCATGAGACTGGAAAGGAGCCCACAAAGTACTTGACAAAATGTTGATTTTTTTTTTATAAAGAAGAGGAGGCATATTTTTGAGGAGGAAATCAATAGTACCTATTACCTGCCCTTTCTATTTAGCTTCTCTCTCACTCTTCCAATATCCCACTAATTATTCCCATTCAGCACTATAAAAGATCCTACAAGGAAACAAAAGCTTCTACAAAAATGCAAGGAAAGGTTAAGTTGAAAATATATATATATAGCATGGAAAATATTAATGCATAAATATCATAGTTTCTATAACTAGCCATTTTTTTAAACAGTAGATTGTTATTTCCATAGAAATGAACAGATTCTCTCAAGATCATATTTTACTGATTGAGTTTTGTCACTACCAAAATTATTAGCCATCTGTATATTTTCTTGTGTTCTTTGTCTATTTTTTCTTCGAGTTTTTATTGATGCAAGACTGCTAATGTATTAAGGATATTTTTGTCATATATATTGCAACTATTTTCTCAGTTGACTTTTTGATTTATGTTTGTATTTTTTCACATAAAAAGGATTGCAATTTTAATGTAGTCAAATCCATCAAGTTTTCTATATAGAGTCAATCTTCCATGTTTCTCTTAAAATGCACTCCCTATCCTAGGATTATATATGGTTTCTTGTCTATATTTTTTACTTAAAATCCTTTGACCCTGGAACCAGCTTGCCTACATTCAAACCCAGTCAGCCACACGTTAAGTGTTTTACTTTGGGCAATTCAATTAAATTCTTTTTTGAATTAATACATCTAAGTCACTTAGAACCCACAGTATTTGACTATTTTCTAGTATTTGTATTATGTATTTTACAGATGAAGTTTCAACCCATTTGGATTTAGTCTAGTAAGCAATATAACTTAAGGAGTTAACTTTATATTTTCAAATGGTTACTCAGTTGTCCCACAACTATTTAAGTCAAATAATTATGCTTTTTCTGATTTGAAATGTGGCCTTTATCATAACTACATTTATCTAATTTATGTGTTTCTGAGCTTTTAGTCACATTTCCACGTATTTTTTTGTAGATTTTTTTTTTCCTTTACCTCAATACTATGCTTCTTGGTCCAAAAGAAATTCTTGAGCCTCAATGTGGATTATAATCTTTTATAGAGTTTCTTTTCCTTTTTGTCTCATTGAAAAGGTTTGTCTTGATATCAGTACTTTCTTATGTTCATAATGTAATTCATATTTTCTTATTGTTGGCATTTTCCTAGTTTGTTTTGGTTCTCACCTTAGATGTTTTCTTTCTGCATGTCTGAAAGTTTATTTAGCAACATTTATTTTAAACAGCTTGCACATGGGTTTTGGTTTTTGACCTAATGAATTTATTTGCAAATTTTAAAATGGTTTCTTTTATGTTATTTTCTGATTCTAATCCTTTATTTTCTTTAATAAATTAAGCTTTCTATTTTGTTTTCTGTGTGTTTTGTTTAACATGATAATTTTTCATCTCATGTTAGTTCTACTAGCTATATTGCTAACCTCATATAATAAGTTTAAAATCCTATTTATTCATCAACTTCACTCATATTTATTAACAAATCTTCACTACAAATAATAAGACATGAGCATATTCTCTGGGTCTTCAGCCCACACCCAGCAGTCAACAATTATCAGCAGAGCAGAATATGGGCCACACTCCTAAACCGTGGCACAGAGTAGTTTTGGAAGCATAGGCAGTAACTGTTTATCTGATTTATTTATGTCCATAAAACCATCACTCTCTCTTACCCTAACACTTCTTCCTTGTGAGGAATAGTGACTCAAGACCCAGAAATTTGTATGGCTTAAAGAACATTTTATTGAAAAAGTAATCACATCTGGGATTTATAAGTATGTGTGTATGTGTGTGTGTATATATATGTATGTATGTATACACACACACACACACACATATATACACACACACATACACACACACACACACACACATATATGACCTTTTATATATAAAATGCTAAAATAATAATCTTCGAATCTCTTGAAACTTATTGACAAGCTGCTGTAAAGCATAAAGCAGTATCATTGTCATGGTTACTTGGGTACCATTTTAGAATTTCAGAAGCAACTAAACCAAACATGCATGTGATTATGTCTTTAAAAGGAAAAATCAACAAATAGCTCCCTTTTAATCTTCTTGAAATTGCCACATAATCTTATTTCTTTCTCAATCTATGTTCAATAAATTCTGTCACCATGAGTGGGATATAGAAGAGAAAAGCTGTGGGACTTAAAAAAAAATAACACTTGTCCTTATGACTTTCATTAAGATCTCAGAGAAATGAAACCTCTCTAAATATGTTACAGAACCAAATACAAGCTTAAATACAGTTTGTTAGAAGGTATTTAAAATGTGATTCATCTGCTATTAATCTCTTAACCTCCTCTGCAGCATGTTGTCACCGAACAGGAAACAATCTAGAAGGCTTTCAGAATCTGACACCTCTGCTATAAACATTTCAGATTAAAGTCCCTGGTGCTTATTCAGAAAAGTCCTTGATCCTCCCAGTGGCTGCTTCTGCACTTCAAGAACAGAAAGAAAGTAGGCAACTTAAAGGCAGAAAAAAATACACTGGACGCACATGCAAAAAAAGAAAGTTTTAGGGACTCTAGCTAAATATGTGTAGCTATTCATTTTTTTTTAGAACTTATTTATTTTATTCTGTTTCTTGAGACCATAATCCTCTCCTTTTTAAATTATATTTATTGGGTTGATACTGGTTAATAAAAGTACATGGTTTCAAGTGTACAATAATACATCATATGTATATTGCATTATGTGCTCATTACCAGAAGTTGTATTTCCTTCCATCACAATATATTTGACCCCCTTTCCCTCTGGTAACTACTAAACTGTTGTCCATGTCCATGAGTCTCCATTTGTTTGTCCTGTTCATTTGTTGCTTTCAGCTTTATAGCCCACATATGAGTGAAATCATATGGTTCCCAAATTTTTCTATCTGACTTAGCATGATTATCTCAAGATCCATCCATGTTGTCCTAAATAGCAGTTATTTCATCTTTTCTTATGGCTGAGTAATCGTGCATTGTATATATGTACCACATCTTTTTCATCCAATCATCTATCGAAGGGCATTTCGGTTTTTTCCATGTCTTGGTCACTGCGTATAATGCTGCAATGAATATCAGGGTGCATATATCTTTACGGAGGTTTTCAAATTTGGGGGTAGATACCCAGAAGAGGGATTGTTGGGTCATATGGTAATACAGTCTTAACTTTTTGAGGAAACTCCATACTGTTTTTCATAGTGACTGTACCAATTTACATTCCCAACAGCTATTTTTTTAAATAACAGCTGTACTTTAAAGTATATTTAGCTATTTGCTCTAGTGAAGTATTAAGCATCTTTAATTTAAACAAGAGTTCATATAAGTTGAAAAAAATCTGTTTTAACCTGATTAAAATTAGATAATGACATTAAGTTTTACTTGTCTCCCCTTTCTGGTAGTGTTCATGACTGTCCTTTTTCTGCAATATTTCCTAGGGACATTTGTTTTATATGAAGCTCCTTACTCTACAATATAATTTTCTAAGTTACGATGGAAATTTCTATGAATATTTCCAAGGAAACTTTTGGGTGTGTCTAAGATCTATGGAGACCACAGCTACAAAAGTTACAAATAACTGTTTGATAGTTTTATTAATAGCAAGCACCACCACTTTTTCCTACTAAAAATATCTTTTAGCTAAGTTTGTTAAATTAAAAGAAGCAAACAAAAACAGAGCCTTGTCTATTACAAAGCATATACTTGCATTCAACTTCAGCTCTGTGTCCAATTTTGTACTTTCTAGGAAAATATGTTTTTATAAATTTAGATAACATTTTTCATATATTATTTCAGTTGAAATGAAAGATGATCATTCTCTTTGGTTTTTTTTTTTGGTGGTGCTAAAAGTTATGATAACAAAAGATACTTAATTGCCATACTTAAAATTTTGCTGTATATTTTTTATTATTGTCTTAAACCACTAAATAATTCATTCAATATGAATTCTCTCTGCTGCTGTATTTAGAAAACAAAACTATACATACCATGATGTCAGTTTGCTTTACTCTTTGACTATCTTTTATTCATTGCTTACCCAGTCCCTAAAACGATTCTTTATGTGTAGAAGACACCAATAGATATTACTCAGTGATGAAAGAATAAAGAAATGGAGGCACTATTAAATTTATTTCAGGGAACTTGCCTAACCTCTGGTGTACTTGCCAAGTAAGTACTAAACACCTACAATGTGTTAATACTGAGCTTTTCTTGGCAAAGTAGTCACGGTACCTTCATGAAACATAGGGTTCTAATGAACAAAATTTGACCCCCTTAACCCTTATCTACCTCCTCAATAATAGCTTATACAGAAATAGTGCTGAGTGCTTCTGGGGCATGCTGAGAGGCACCCCACACAGGCCAGGCTAGAGAAACTAGATATAATACATACACTGAAATTTGCGGCATTAATAGAGTGAGGAGAGATGGAGAATAGAAGCAGTTGATGGAGGGCATGAAGACAGAATGCATTAGGCAAAGGAAATGGAATATGAAAAAATAATCCTGGGGAAAGATATCACACAGAATTTTTAAAGAATTTTAAGTAGCTCAATAAATCTGGAGAACAGCATTGTGAGAGGAGACTGTGGGGTTAAGCAGGAGAAGAATCTCCAACTTTAGGAAGAGACAGAACACTTGACATTGGGCCATGTGGCCAGTCACACCACTTTGAAGATTACTAGTCAGCTTTCACAATGGGAAAGACATCGGGGGCATTCAGTTTGGCCTGAGTTCAAGGTTATATCTTCTTGGCCTCCAAAATATCATCCTAGATTAGGGTGTATTGACAGACGTAATGTAGTTCTCTTCAAGTCTGTGTCTCTGATAGCCAAAAACAACCTATGGAAATAATGTCTTCAATAGACTCCCAAGGCTTTGACTGCACCCAGAGCAGAGTGAGTGAGTGAGTAAGAGAGTGTTTAATAACATAAGTTTGTTAATCTTGTCCTGCTTTGGATCTGATAGGTGTTCACTGCTCTTGCATGAAACTCCATCACTATCACTGCCCTTTACAGATGGATGTAAAAGTGTAAAAATGGGGAGCTGAATACAACCTCATTTAGAACCTGGCTTTCTGGCCTGTTCCCCATCCTCACAGCATCTCTTGGACCCTCTAGTACCAGAATTCATGAATTCCATGACAAATAAGGATGCTACATGAAATCTCAGTATGAATACAAATTTGGCTTCCTCTTCTCCTTTGAGCCTCTTTTTTCCCAAGTAGTTTAACTTAAAACAGCTTAAATTTCCTTAATTCCTCAAACACAGCAATGATATTTGCTTACCTCATCCTTGAAACTCTGACCAACCTCTCCTGGAGATAGTTTTGCTTAAGTATGGGGAAAGAAACCAGTTTACTGATTTTTTTGTCTACTCTGAGTAAAAGTAAAGTATGACACACATTCACCCACATTGCTAACACGAAGATGAGAAATGACAAGTGGCTCCAGAAGAATTGATCTTAGACTGTTTAAATCTGGACCAGTTAAGAGAAAAATTTCTACTAAAAATAAAGTACATTGAATATAACGTGGTATCTCAAAGAATACCCTATATTTAAGAAGTTAAAATTGTTTTTTATTTTTTCTTAGTGCTAATAACTTTCTGCAGTATGATGAAGCAATTTGTAAGAATAAAAGAAAAAAAAACAAGACAATTTTCAGAGCAGGTATGATGGTCTCGAATAATAGAAAAACCTCTGTCCATAGGACAGGTGAGCTTGCTCAGGAAGAGAGTTTAATTTGAATCTCGAGTCAATCAAGAAGTGATTACCATCTCTGTAAAGAGCCTATTACTTGCTATCTAAGAGGAAAAAAAATTTAGACAGAGCGGAATAGAAGGCTGCCAAAAAGCTATTTGGAATTTCAAGAATGGAGGAAAATGTACTGAATGCATATGGTTTTTCTTTTCTTGTGCTTTAAGCACCCAGTTTGGACAGGAGGGACTCAGACTGTTGTAGAAATAAAAACCACACTGTAAAGACTGCAGAAGACCTGACTTTAGGTCCTGAAAGTCATTTAACTTACCTGGGCTTTATATTCCTCATCCACAAAAATAAATAATTAAACTAGATAGTTTTCATGCTCTGGACTGTGAGCTTCAGGAAAATAATAACTATGTGTTTTATCTTAGCCTCAGTAAGCAGAGGGCCTGGAACACAGTAGGCTTCCAATAAATAATCCTTATGTGAATAGAACATCTATTATGTGAATGGGAAATCTATCTCTTAATAGAAAAACATACTTATTCATGTGTATAGAAATTAACTATTCGTGTATTAGAGATTAAAATAATTTATAAGATACTGATAATATACAATGATTAGAATATTCAGTTACATAACTGAAGGGGCCACGCATAATTCAAAACATCAAGCTTAATTGAGATAGCACTTTGACACAGACTCCAATTCTTAAGTTTGATCAATATTTTTCAATAGATTTGTTGGGATATCAATTTAAATAGGCATCTTGCTCAGAGGATGAGATTTGTTTCAGCTGAGACTAAAGATAAAAATGTTCAAAATCCAAATGACTGAAGGGTAAGACCAAATCATTGGTTATAGTGATGTCTAATAGCAATTTTTTTCTGACGTTCCCATCCAGATATAAGAAGGAGAGGGATTTGTAAAAACGATATTTGCATAAAATTTCTACATGCCCGTAATAAACTTGCCATTTATTTTCTACGAATTTTCAGGTTACACTGGCACCCCTTTTTAAGAGATAGAATATAGTGTTAAGTCATTCATGACACCTTATATGACCAAAGGACTATAAACATAGGTGATGGCCCCAGAGGCAGTCAGAACACAATTTGGCAGGAGGAGATAATGACAGAAGAAATGGAAAAATCTTTGGAAATGCCACAGCTTCTCCAAGTGCTTTTTCTGATTAATATCTTGACATCTGGCTATTCTTACACTGTAAATAACTCACTTGATGTTGATGGTTATGCAGCCATTTACCAATGAAAGAGATTAGTAACAAATGTAAAAGGAATTTGTGAGGAAGGGGAAGCTGTCCTAACAAAGATACAATAAACGATGACACATACAGAGAAGACTTATGGACTTCCTTTGAATTTTCTTATATCCAGAGTTTTAAATATAGGTCCAGAAGTTGAAACAAGACTCTTTAAACCACATGATGATTTTCTCGAGAACTAAGCCTGAGGCTCTTTCACATAAAGTTTTATTGTTTCCACATCAGGTATAACCTCAACTCAAGGCATTTGCTTTTAAAATATTAAAATAGCCTAAAGATTCAATTTGGTTTGTAAAGGTTCAATAAAATGCATCATGGGATGTACTTTTCTCTTTGCTAATAGAAATAGTTGAAGAGTAAATTTTTTTTAAAACACATTATATACTCAAACATATGGTGACGTCTGGGTATCCATTCCAGAATGGGTCTAATTCAATTAGAATTAATCCTGAATTCTAATTCAATTAGAATTAGCCTGTCAACATATGGCAGCTCTGAATCATTACTTCCTCAGGATCCCAGGTTTTCCCTCTTGTTTCTATGTCATGAGTGGCTTTCATTCCCAATGTTACCTGATATTCCAAAATGGCTTCTTTTGCTCTAGTTATGTCTGTAAGAAACACAAAGAGAAGGATATGCCTCCTCCTTAGAAGATACTTCCTAGAAGATGCATATTTATTCTTATGTTTCACTGGCCAGAACTTAATTATAAGATTATATCTGACAGCAGCCAGATATAATCAGGAAAATGCAGTCTTTATAATAAGTACCTGTTACCTTTGTAAATATGTAGATAAAAGGAGAAAACTAGAAGACTACAAAAAAACTGCTTTTATTTTTTAAATGAATGGTCAATATATTTGTTACTAAAACAATGCAAGACATAATAATCTCATAGCTATTGCAATCAAGTTGTGTTGAATACAGGCCTGTCTTTTAATCATCAACATTTGAACCCACTCTTAAATTCCTTGATTAATAACACTAATGTCCAGACATTATATCCCTTTAAAGGTCAGTGATTTTGATTTTACTTTCAAAAGAAAATGTTCCTCAAACTCTCATAAATGCATTCCATTAATCATAAAGGAAACTGGGTCAGAATTTCAAATTTAGCATGACCATAAAAACAACCATTTCAAAATTAATATTCTTCTAACAAAGAATCAGTAAGTCCACTATATTCAAAGGGTAATATGGGTCAAATTCTATTCTGCACACTATATTAGCAGTATTTAATACAGTTGATTATTCTTTCTCTCTAAAAACACTCTTCACTTCTTTTCTGTGACTCCATATTTTCCTGGTCATTCTTTTTGCTCATCAGTCTCTTATGCTTCCTTTCCTTTACTGGTTGGTTGGTTGGTTGGTTGGTTGTGTGAGTGTGTGTGTGTGTGTGTGCGTGTACGCATGCACACACACACACACACACACGACTCATTCCTTGGTGATATCTAGTTTTATGACTTTAAAAACAATCTGCTAAAGATACCAAATTTATATATGAAGCCTATATCTCTCCTAAATTCCAGACTTCTATGTCCAATTGCCCTCTTAATATCTTTACTAAATGTCAGATGGGCATCTCAAACTTACCATGTCCTTATGAAGACTTGTAGTTCTTATCTCAGACTACTTTTCTACAGTCTTTTCAGTTTTTATTAATGGTAATTCCATCTTTCAGTGTTTTAGGTCAAGAAATCTTGGAGTCATCATTAACTCTTTTTTTTTAAATCTCACATTCAATTCAATAGCAAATTTGGGTTCTCCACCCAAAATATTCAGAGACTGACCATTTCTCATTGGCTTCCCTATTACCACTCTCTTCCACATCACTATCTCTGGCCTAGTTTATTGCAAAGTTATGGAGACTTGCTGGTCTTTAAATGCCATGGCTTACTCTTTGTATTTTCCTATTTCTCCAGCATTGGCCCTACAGTCTATCTTTTTATGTAAATTGATTGCCCATTATCACTGCTCATCTCTTAGTGCTCTTCCCTTGTTCTCTCATGCCAGCCACAATTATTTACTTGCTATTTTTACACATCAAGAATGCTCATATCTTAAAAAGGATTTTGTACTTGCTGTCTTCTCTTCCTCAAAACTTCGTGCCCCATATGCTCACATGGTTAACCCCCTCACCTCTTTCATGTCTTTCTCCAATGTCACTTTCCCAGTAGGGTATTATATAATCCTTAGTTTAAAATTAACCCCTCACACACCCAATAAATCTCTCTTTCATGCCTTATTTTTCTTCTAAGCTCTTTTCACCAACTAACTGCTACTGACAAGACATATTTATTTTCTATCTCTTCAAACCAGAATTAATCTCCATGAAAGCAGGGATTTGGGGGGTTCTTGCTCACTACATCTTTAATGCCTAGAATAGAACTTAGAATATACAAAAAACATAATAAATATTTGTCAAAGATATTAGTAACATGTTATATCTTAGCTTAAAAAGCATAAAACATGACCTATGTGAACTCCTCACATCTATTGTCCTGTTTGCTAAGCCAGATTCATAATTAATGGAGACTTGCTAATCTATAAATCTCCATGGTTTGCTCTTTGCCTTTCTCTATTTTTGTTTTATTTATGCAGTAGTAACAGAATAGTTGGATAAAAATTCACATAGGACTAAATATTTGCTCTTTTGAAAATTTGTCAGTGTATGCATTTTAACTGACCTGTTACACATGGCTGAATGAATAAAGTGATTCACCGTGGTTAAGTCCCTTTGGATTATGTAGGAATAAGGCAGCATTCTCGCACCCTTCTTTGCCTAAGTGTTTAAGATTATTTGATATATATTCTCTTTCAGTTTACATTCTGTCATCTACTTTTTTGTGGAGTCTTTTTTTTTTTTGCATTTTTTCCTAGAATAAAAAATATCTTGTGCCTACCCATGTGAGACTAAAAAGTCAAAGAAGGCCTAAATACATGTAACATTTATTCCTGTGTATTAAAATCATTTTCTGCCACTGCAGCACATGTAAGGGTCTATTGTGCAATATGCTTTCATTTCATTTATAACCAAACTGAACAGGAGTGACAATGTGGAAATGAATAGAGTTTACTCCTGTTCAGCTTGAGAAATTGCATCTGACGTGAAGTGAAAGGAAATATGTGGGAGTGCTGAAACCAAAAAAAAGGAAAAGAAAAACAGTGAAATTAATCAAAAATGTCATTCTTTGCCTATCTCCTCTAGGAAAAAATATGTATTTTTTTTACTAATTAAAAGTGTCAACATTATTTTCAAGTTATATCTTATAGTTTACTTTGTATAGTTTACATTTTTTATGTTATAAAGTCTCAGATCACTAAAGACAGTATCTTGCAATCATTACTAATATAAACAGTTTTAAGAATATGTAATATTGAAATCATGACAGGAAAATTCATAAGTGATCAAGGCACTTAAAACATCTTTTGATTTAGAAATAAATTTCTAACCAATACTACACTATAAATTGGCAGAGTAAAAATGCTTATAGAAGAAGTAAATATGATGTGGTAAAGAGATATTGTTTTATTTAGCTTCCAACATCTCTTTCCCTTCTCCAGTTAACAATGTCCTGTGTTTCTTTTCCAGAACCATTTTCCCCCTTCATGATCTGTATATAAAAGGTAGATTTTTTTCCTTTCCTCACTGTTAGGAACTGAGTGTGTACCCCCGAAATTCATATGAAGCCCTAAAACCCTGGTGTGATGGTACCTGTAAGTAAAGCCTTTGGGAGGTAATTAAGTTTAAATGAGGTCATAAAGGTGGGGTCCTTTACATAGAATTAGATTCCTTATGAGGAAAGGAGAGAGAGATTTCTGTTTACACTCAGATCTCAGACTTTAGGCTTCCAGAACTGTGAGCAAATGAATTTCTTTAGTTTAAGTCATTCAGTGTACAAATTTTATGCACATTTATGAGTTAGGTCTAGCTAATCTATATATTATATCCTTCTGCCCATAATGACTGAATCATGGAAGATTATTTGTCATAACACAAACCATTAAGAGTTATCTGGATATTTTTAGAATCTCCTCAGCCTTTCTCGGCTAGGTTTCCTCATATGAATTACAGCACAGAAAATGATTTCAATGGCTACTTCTCAGCTCTCCCAACAGTACCTCACTATTACCATCTAAGATGCTGAGGAAGAAAGTTAATTACTCATGTGCAATATATCCGTAGTCTTGAGACAATATCTTAATGCATCAGTATTTAAATCTCACACATTTAAATTCCAATTGAGAAGGTCTCCCTTAGTGGAGAGTACTAGACTGGAAGAATGTAAAACTGGAGCTACTAGGATCCCATTGAGCTTAATGAAGAAGGAAGCACACATGTAATACAGCAGAACCAGGATCTGAAAAAATAATAGTTGCATGAACACATAGATCATGTTATATCTGAATCTGGCACCACATCTATAATATTCATGTATACGGATCAAACACTTCCTTTCAGCTTACATCCACTTGAGCTGGATTTTCTGCTTCTTGCAACACAGGCAGGTCCTGACTGATACATTTATATATTTCAGCTGGACTTTGAAAAAAAATGAAATCACATTTTATATTTCAATTATGAAGTGTTATTTTTAGATGGTGTGAAGAGAATGTTTTACTTAACAGTTTATTATAAATAGATAAGAAGAAATTGAGAAAAAGATACACAGAGGCTGCATATTTATAGCATAAACCAAGCAAATACAACACCTCTACTCTGCCCCCTTACCTTTCTGTTTCTGGTTTCTCTGGTATTAGCTGAAGGGCAAACATTTTTAAATAATTGGAGCACAATTTCTCTAGTCCTCTCTGCCTGAAGGGATTGGGATGGTGGTGGTGTGAGGGTGAGGGTGTGGTGGGTAGCTGAATGTTTACATAAGGCCACTCGTGCCACCTCACTAAAACTTGTGATGTGCCAGCAGCCATATTTATAATACCGAAGTTCTTTTATTTTATTGTTAATTTATTGGGGTGACATTAGTTAATACAATTATATAGGTTTCAAATGTACAATTTAATAATACATCATTTGTATATTGCATTGTACATTCACCATCCAAAGCCAAATCCCTTTCTGTCACCACATATTTCTTGACACAGCTTTGGTGCCAAATGCAGCTCTGAGAAAAGAGAAAAAATGTCACATTCAAGAACCTGTTCACAGGTGATTTGTAGAATAAGAATTAAGTCAGGAGACATACAAATGATACTTTCTTAGCTATACCAGTCTAGGAGCCAAAAAGAAAAAAAAAATAGAGTGACAATAATACAAACCTATTCCATACTATAGAATGTCCAGCCGCCCTCAAAGCCTTCCCTAATTTTATCCGGGTATCTCCTGGGTGTTGCACATCTTGATCTTTACTTTCTCTCCTCAAAATGTAGTAATGAATATGGTAAAACAGTCATGGGGTCTCAGAGAGTAATAAAAAGCTTTGAGTTCAAATTCCAGCTCCACCTTTATCAACCAGTACAATTGAGATGGTAGCACTTTTCTTATACGGTCACAGTGAATCCATAAGACTTAAAAGTTAGAGACTTAACACTGCCTGGCATATTGTACACTGCCAATTACTATTTGTTAAAATTACTATTACAGTTATACTGACTTACACTTCAGTGTTTTTGTTACACATTAAGACCAGAGAAGATTGAACTTTCTACAGGCTACTGAAAGTGCTACTTATGAAGCAATTGTTTAGAAGAGAGTAAGAAACACCCTGCTAAGCCAGGTCAAACATAAAATCCTGAAAGAAAATAAGAAATATGTTGTTTTAACCCACTAAGTTAGATATTCTGTTATGTAGTAATGGGTAACTAGAACACTAAATACTTGTCTTTTTACTGCTAGTGTAAATAGAATATTTTTCTTTTTTTCCCTTCCCATTTTACTTGCTTACTTGTTTGTTCTAGATAATATTTTGTACATTTATTTATATATTAACATTTATTTTATACATTAAAAGTTCAAGCAGCCAGTGTATTGAATTCTTATTTTAATTTAAAGTTATTTTTTAGGTTTTTCATATATAAAATCATATCGACTGTAAAAAATTTTATCCTTTATAAAATATTTATACTACTCATTTTAGTTACATGTCTAATTGTATTGATCAGTACATCTAGAACAAGGTTAAAATACAATGGCAATATTGGACTCATGTTTTATTTCTGACTTTATTAAAAAATGCTACTAGGTGTCTCATCAGGCCTTAAACAAAATCGCTGTAGGAAAATTTATATTCTTATTTTACTAAGATTTTTTAAGTTGCTTTTTAAAACATCAGGAATAGATATTAAGAATTATGAAATTTTTTAAGCAACTTGCTCATTCACTCTGGAATATTATTTCTGACAAACTTTTTTTAATATATAACAATTATTGTTCATTTTATTGTTCACTCTAAGAGCCTTTTTCTATAATAGATAATTTCTCTTATTTATATTTATTATCATAAATATGTTCAGTTGAAGTTGATAATTTTGTGTTTTAAATGTTTAATCATTTTTTTCCCCATAATATCTTGTACTTGGTCTATATTATTTCTTTTGACAGTGATTTTTTTCCCATCAAGTTACACAGAAGATTTATAGCATGCTCTTAATTTTTTAATGGATATAATTAACATTTCAAATCATATAATTAAATCTTTACTAACTTGACTATCAAAAAAATTTTAATATAAAATTATAAAGATAGAAAAGATACTTCTATATTTTCTTCCACCTTCTCATTTGCTCTCTATCCCCCAACATGTCATATATGCATTTTATATTTTGTTTAGATTGATGTCATTTATATTTCTTATGGATCAAAAATTTATTTTCATTATTATTTAGTCTTAGATAGCATTTTAGTATTCTTTCTTATTGCTTCATCATTCCTGAGACTGTGGTTTTCATTTGCCTCTTGGTTGGCTGAATTTGTAGTCAAATAGTTTTATTTTTCAAGGACTTACAGGTGCTATAAACCTGAGTTTTTGCACACTTCAGAAGATATTTGTCCTTAGCTAGATGAGGGCAAAAGCATTAGCAAAAAGGGTAATTAAAGAGTCCCTATTGCTCCTGGATTATAAAATGATTGTGTTTACAACTTATACTTAAACACTCAGTGAGGAAAAAAAATTTTTGAACAAATATTTTAATAGAAAATATAGATCTGTAGTTCAGTAGACAGATTAGACTTGGAAGGTAAAAGTATTGCAGTTGTTAGCATATAGGGAGTAATTGAATTTATTAGAAAAGATCAGATCACCAAAAAAGGAATATATACATTATCGATAGATTTCTGTGTAATGTGATCATTTAGAAAAGAGAGAGAATTTAAGTAAGAAAGATTGGAAAATAGTCAGATGTAGGAAGAAATACAGAAGAGCCCAGTGTCATGGAAGTCAAGTAGAGGAAAATATTTCCAAAAGCAAGGTATGTACTGTGACCTAGGGAAAATACTACATATATAGAATAAGAAAGTCTAATAGTAAGTTCTAGAGTTTTTAGTACAAAGTTAAATCTTCACTGATTATCTTTAGTCATTGGTAAATTTCATTAGAACAGTTTAGCAGAGTAGGATGGGCAAAAATCAGATTGTAATGGGAATTGTGATGGAAATTAACATCTAGTAAACAGTGTGAGAGAGAACGTGAATGAATTAAAATATGTAAATATCTGGACAAATTTTTTCTATATTCATTTGACTTATAGATTCCAGAGAATCATCAAGGAAATGGTAAACTAAAAGGTTGGTTGGCTGTATAAAATTAATATTACTTGCTCTCATTAATGAAAATTGCCTATCATTAATGGATAATTGCCAAGTACAGAGTATCTATGATGCATATGGTCAGTACGGCTCAGATTATTTTGTGGAAAATTTAGTTGAAGCTAAACACTTTTCATGAAGCCTCAGTCTTCATGGACTCATGGAACACTACTCCGTACAACATTTTAAAGAAACAGAAAAGCTACTAGCTCCTGGTAGAGTTCTTATTGCACAAGAGAATGGGCCAGACATTTGTCAAGTCCAGTAATCATATATTATATTCTAGTGTAAACATTTGGTGTGAAGTGTTTTATATTAAATCACAGAAGTATAATTTTTCCAGAAATCTGTGGTGTGAGGAAAAAAGGGTATCAACACTCTAGTGTCCCCCCACCACAGTGCCACCAACTCTCCTAACCTCACATCCCTCCACTTGATTTCACCAAAAAGAGACTGTTCGCAAGGACAGCAAATAAGCATTTCCTTGAGACAGCAGGCACTTGGCAAAGAATCTAAACAAAAGCAACAGGATCATTAAAGATTTTCAGAAGGAAAATGATGCTATTGAGACAATAGGCAAAAAGGATTATCTAATTATATGATTATATAATCCATCCCCCAGACCCCTGAGTGACTTCATTTAATCTAATTGAGACATTTATAATTCCACTCTTTGTTTGAAACTTCTATGAATTTTGTAGTTACAAATTTGCAAGGTTCTTAAAAGCACTTCTGCTTATATCTAAACTATGCCCACTGTGAGTAGTTTAAAGGTTGGTTGGTTAATTCTGTCATTAATTTTGAAAGAAAAGATAAAAACTAATAAAAAAAATTTTCTTGTCATAATAACACCCGTGGGATATACATGACTGCTTAATTACGTTGTTTTTTCTATCTTCTAGAGAAAGTAATTGAGAGTCCTAAGAATAAGATCAGACCAGCTCTTTTTTTTAATTGTGATCTTCTGGATGTTAATTCTCCCATACTTATTGCATTAATATTAGGTTGAAACATATGAAATTGCCATTTTATGTCAAAAATGTTCAAGTATCAATAATTTCATGTGCTTCATCAATAAACAATTTTAATTTCATTGCCATGATCTCTCATCACACATTTTGCAGCATCCATCCCTAAGTCTGCCTCTATCTTTCTTCCTTTTTCATAGATTAAAGTCTATTAATTCTTGGGATTTCTAAGTGATGCTTCCACTTAGAAGCCTTCCTTGACCTCTTAGCACATTTGGGATGCTATAACAAAAATATCATAAACTGGGTGGCTTAAAAATGAAAATATTTATTTCTCACAGTAAGGAAGCTGGAAAGTCCAAGTTCATGGCATTGGCAGATCCAGTGTCTGGTGAAAGCCTGCTTCCACATTAATACTCATCTTCTCACTGTGTTCCCACATGGTAAAAGGGCAGATCTCCCCTGGGCCTCTTTTGTAACAACACTAATCCCATTCATGAGGGCTTCAATCTCATGACCTCATTACCTCCTAAAAGTTTTACCTCAAAATATCATCACATTGGGGATTAGGTTTCAACATATGAATTTTGGGAGGGGACACAAACATTTAGATCATAGCAACCTCCATGCCAATTTAAATCTCTCTACAGTGGACATTCACACACACTTCTTTTATAGCATGTATTAGAGTTTGCCCCTCATACTTTAAGCAACATGAAAATAGAAACCATGTGTGTTTTTATCATTTTATCTCCAGTAACTAGCACTATATTTGGCATGTAGTATGTGCCAAACAATGGTGAGGTGGATGAAATGAATAATCTTAAAAATACAATATGTATTTTCAAATTCAATGAATTACTCTGCACTTAGAAATTTATACTTAATTAAGTTACAATACAGAATCTAAAAAGTTAAAAGTACTTTATACATCCAAGTTTCAGTACTTGGAAAACAAATGTTTACTTTTCTAATCTGTTATTTTTATTTCAAGAAGATAAAGAATCAGACTCATTTAAAGGACAGTAATTATAGATTCTGCTCTCAAAGATAAAATTTCTATAGGCATTAAATTTTAAAGACACAATCACATTCTTATATGTTTAGGATAATTAAAATGGTAAAAATGGGTTGCTAAGAATATTTAATAACATTTTAGTTATTATGATTTTTATTTATTTTAAATAAGTTTGTTATTTTTTAAAATGAGATAAATATATTTCTTTTGGCCAAAAATGTTTTTTGGAAGCTGAAACTATTAAATTACTGTATAACCAGAGCTTTACTCATTATTAAGTTATAATCAATTCTAATAGGCTAATTTAAAAACACTCTGCTCAAGTATTCAAATGGCTCCAATTCAATATATATATATGAGAATAAATATTATTTATTATGGATAAACAAAATCTCTTGGAAATCACTATGTGCTGGACTAGACAAGTCTGTATTTACTCCTGAGATTGTCATCGATGTGAAAATTGAGTGCAATTAATGGCTTAGGAACTATAAAATATTCTCTTAACTAAAATGAAAAATAGCTGATTCTGCAATGCATAACAAGCATTCAGTAAAATCACAGCTATTTTTGTCAAACGTCTAGGAAACTTTGAGCACTTTCCCAGTTACACCAGGGGTCCCCGCTAAACAAACATACAGATACTGAAAGATATATAGAACAAACTTCCCTTCTCCTTATAGGAACTGGAAGCTCTGCTTTGGCTTGTAAGTTACAGCTGAAAAGAAGATATGAAATTCCTTCCAGGACTCAGTTTTAGAAACAATAAATTCTAAATATTTTTCATTTATAAAGAGATAAGTAAAGGCTCAAGGAATGAGATAAGAAATAAATATAACCAAAATTATTGTATATTTCATATGGCAAAGAGAGAGGGGGCAGGGAATCGAAGTGGTCTCTAAGGGCAAAACCCAGGTCTTTTACATTTTTACAATCTCTTACAATTACAAATAGTAAGGCATCAATAGATCTTTGTCAAATGAATGAATCGATATGTAAATTAATGGCTAGGCATCTTTTTTACTTACACACGAAGCTTTACTTTTATCTAAAGAAGATCCAGAATCTTACTTCTAATTATAGCATATTCAGTTCTTATGGATATTATAGGATAAAACAGACACACACACACAGAAGATAATAGTAAAGAAATTTTAGATACCAATACTTATTTTTAAAAAGAAATAATAACTTTTATTTGCCTTTTGGAGATATTTATTTTATGCAAATTGGAAAGAGAATTTTTAAAAAGAAAGTAAATATGAATAGCATAGTATCAGCCAATAAAAGAACCATGGAAGAAAATAAATAGAAGAGATGAGAAAAAAGAACGGTGAACACACTAAGCAGAGTGCCTGAAGATTGCAGGCACTCAATCAATATTCATTCACTGATCGAACCACTCTGAGTCAACATAATAATTTTAGAAATTAAGTGCCATTCTAAAGAAGAGTTCTTTTCAATGTATTTAGTAACCCAATAAACATTATTGAGCAACTCAAAATCCCACACATTGTCCAAATACTGACTATACAAACAAGATATGAAGACAGGTCATTACATGTCATAAATACAACATAAGATATAAAAAAGACAAAGACTAATAAATAATTATTTAGAACACAAAAAGTTGAGCACTATATTAGAGGATGCATAAGGATCTCTATTTAAGAGAGAATAATTTGGATTCGATCGATGAAGGCAAGAGAAAAGATATCATTTGGAATTAGGCCTTGAAGGATGAACAGAAATTTTATATATAAACACCAATATTTAATACTTCAGGAAAAAAAGATAACCAAAATAATTTCTTTATACTCAACCAAGTACGTACCTAAGAGGGGCTGACTGGAGTGCATGCTGCTGTTATATCTGCTATTACTACTACAATATGCATTTACTTGTAGCCCGTCAGTTAGTAGTAATTCTGTGCAAACAATTGTTTCTTTTTAAGCATTTATCACATCATTATAATGGATTTAATTTTAAAAGTATTTCTTACTGAAAGGTTACATTTCCATTGTTATTTCCCATAGAATATCCAGCAAAACCCCTTAGATTTTTATAAATTTTCATAGTTCTGGTCCAAGATGGTGACACAGGAGGCTCCTGAACTTACCTCTTTCCATGAAGACACCAAATGTATGGTTACACATGGAGCAATTCCCTATGAAAGAAATCCAGAAACTAGGGGAAGGTTTATATTCATTGGGTAAACAAAAAAAAACCCACATCAAAATGAGTAGGAGAGGCTGAGACACACTTTTGCCATAAACCTTAGTCCTGGCAAAATGACATACAAGCAGGAGGGTACTCCCAACTACTAGCTTCTCCCTGAGGAATGAAGGATTTGGACCTAGTATCTAGTACCCCAATTTTTAAAACTTCCACCAGAAGAATGGGGCCCCAGAACATCTATTTCTGAAAGCCAACTGGGTTTGCATCCTTGAGGTCCACAAGACCATAGCAAACAAAGAAACAAATCTTGGTGAGCTCCTAAAGACTCATTGAGGCCACCCCCTGTAGGCTCAGTACATAGGGGGCAGACAGAATGGCCAAGTGACAGTCTTTCCCTGAAACAGGCCCATTTGCACACTTTAAAAGCTGCTACCTGAGGGTTTGGTATAGAATCAGTGCTGACTGAGATCCTCTCCACTGGGACACTGAAAGGTCTTGGCACATCCTCAACTACTGCGAGCCAATAAGAACAAAGGCAGCGTGGACAATCACAGAGGTTTGAGAGATAACCAAGATCCAAGACCTGGCTGAATGATAAGGTTCATCTCCTGCAAGAGACTACTTTATCAAGACTGAGAGAGGTGACTGTTTTATCTAATGCACAAAAACCAATACAGGGAGTCGAGAAAAAAAAAATTTTTTTAAAAAGGGAATGTGTTCCAAACAAAAGAACAAGATAAAACTCTAGAAAATAGACCTTAATGAAAGGAAGACAAGTGATTTACCTGTCAAAGAGTTAAAAATAATAGTGAAAAAAAATGCTCACTGAGGTCAAGAAAACACTTCATGAACAAAGTGAGAATTTCAATAAAGAGGAAAGATAAGAACATAAATCAAATAGAAATCACAGAGCTAAAGAATATAATAACTAAAATAAAAATTCAATAGAGAGGTTGAATGGTAGACTAGATCAAGTAGAAGAAAGAATTAGTGCATGCAAAGACAGGGCAGTAAAATTCATACAGTCAGAGAAGCAAAAAGAAGTAGGAATAGAAAAGAGTGAAAACAGATTAAGAGATTTACCGTGCAACATCAAGTGGACCAACATTCACATCACAGGGGTCACAGATGAGAGAAAGGGACAGAAAGCTTATTCAAAGAAATAATGACTGAAGACTTCCCTAACTTGCAGGAAAAAGAAAAACTAATCCAAATGCAGAAAGCTCAGAGTTTGAAATAAAAAGCCAAAAACCTCACACTGAGACACATTTTAATAAAAATGTGAAAAGTTAAAGAAGAGAATCTTAAAAACAGCAAGAGAAAAGCACTTTTGTAGTAGGACACTACAAAAGACTATTAGATTTTTCATCACAAATTTTGCAGGCCAGAGGAAGTGGCACAACATATTCAAAGTACTGAAAGAAAAATAAAACTGCCAACCAATAAGACTCTTCTCAGCAAAGCTGTCCTTCAGAATTGAAAGAGATAGAGTTGTCCAGACAAGCGAAAGCTGACAAAGTTCATCCAAATAGAATGTTAAATAAACTTCGGGCTGAAATGAAATAATGTTAATTAGTAACGGAAAAACATATGAAAGTATAAATTTCACTGGTAAAGGTAAATATATAATTGAATTCGAAATACTCTTATATTGTAATAGTGGTGAGTAAATCAATTATATATCTAGTATGAAGGTTAGAAAACAAAAATATTAAAAATAACTAGGACTACAATAATTTGTTGAATCAGTAATCAAAAACCACTCATGAAAAAAATTCCAGGACCAAATGGCTTCACTGGTGAATTCTACTAAACATTTAAGAAAGAATTAATACTAATTCTTCTCAAATTCTTTCAAAAAAATAGAAAAGGTGAGAACACTTCCAAACTCATTTAAGAAGGTCAGCATTACCTTGACACCAAAACCACACAAGGATGCCACAAGAAAAGAAGGTTATAGGCTGACAGACCTGATAAACATAGATGCAAAAATCTTCAAAAAATATTAGAAAATCAAATTAATAGCTCATTTAAAGGATCATATATCATGATCAAGCAGGATTTATTTCAGGAACACCAGGAAGGTTCAATATCTGCAAATCTGTCAATGTGATACACCATATTAACAAAATGAAGGATAAAAATCAAGTGATCATCTCAATAGATCTAGAAAAACCTTTTGACGAAATTCAACAATTATATATGATACAAAATCTCAACAAGGTAAGTATAGAAAGAATATACCTCAACATAATAAAGGCCATATATGATAAGATGAAAGCTAACATCACATTCAATAGTGAAAATATGAAAGGTTTTCCTCCAAGAACAGGAACAATACAATAATGCCAGTCTTGTCACTTTTATTCAGCATAGTACTGAAAGGCCTAGCTAGAGCAGCTAGGCAAGAAAAGAAATTAAAAATGCATCCAAATCAGAAAGGAAGAAGTGAAACTGTCACTATTTGCTGTTAACATTTTATATATAGAAAATCTTAAGCCACCACTAAAAAAATTAAAATAAATGAATTTAGTAAAGTTGTCAGATAGAAAATCAATTAACAAAAATTGGTTGTGTTCCTATTTACTAACAACATTCTATCAGAAGGAGAAACTAAAAAAAAAAATCTCATTTACAACTGCATCAAAAGAATATCTAAAAATAAATTTAACCAAAGAGGTGGAAGATATATTCACTGAAAACTATGACAATGATGAAAGAAATTGAAGAAAACACAAATAAATGGAAAGATACCCTATGTTCATGGATTGGAAGAATTAAAATTGTTAAAATAGCCATACTACTCAAAGCAATCTACAGATTCAATATAATCTCTATCAAAATTCCAATGGCATTTTTCACAAAAATAAAAAATTCAACCTTAAAACTTTTATGGAACCACAAAACACTCAAAATAATGTGAAAGAAGAATAAAGCAGGAGGGACCACACTTTCTGATTTCAAACTATAATAATCATGAGTATGGTATTAGCATAAAAACAGACAGACAGATCAATGGAACAGAATAGAAACATAGAAATAAACCTGCACATATATGATCAATTAATTTTTCTAAAAAGGAGCCAAGAATACACAATGAGGAAAAAATAATCTGTTGAATAAATCATGTTGGAAAAACTGGACAGCTACAAGCAAAATAAAGATACTGGACACCCGACTTACACTATACACAAATATCAATTCAAAATGGCTTAAAGATTTAAGCACAAAAGCTGAAACCTTGAAGAAAACATAGGCAGTAAGCCCCTGGATATCAGTTTTGGCAATAATTTTGTTTTGGACTTGATACCAAAAGCAAAGACAATGAAAGCAGTAATTAACATGTGGAATAACTTTGTACTAAAAAGCTTCTGCACAGTAAAGAAAACCACGAACAAAATGAAAAGACAAGCTACAGAAGGAAGAAATATTTTCACATTCTCTATCAGAAAACCAGTAAACAACCAAAATATACAACTCAAGAGCAAAAAAAAAAAAAAAAAACAAAAAACAAAAAAAGAACTAACAATCTGATCTTCAAAATGGGTAGAGCAACTGAATAAACATTTTTTCCAAAGAAGGCATATAAATGGTAAACAGGTACATCAAAAGGTATTCAATATCACTAATTGTCAGAGGGATGTAAATCAAAACTGAAATGAGAAATCACCTACCATCTTTAAGAATGGCTATCATCAAAAAGACAAAAGACAACAAATATTGGCAAGGATGTAGAGAAAAGAAAACATTTGTGCACTATTACTGGAAACATAAATTGATGATGCAGCCAGTATGAAAACAACACGGCAGTTATTCAAAAAATTAAACATAGAACTACCTATGATCCAGCAATCTGGCTTCTGAGTATATATCTAAAGGAAAAAGTCACTACCTCAAAAAGATTTCTGCTCCTCCATGTTTATTGCAGCATTATTTACAATAGCCAAAACATGGAAACAACCTAAGTGTCCATGGATAGAAACAACAAAGAAAATGTGACATAAATACAATGGAATGTTATGCAGTCATGTATAAGCAGGAATCCTGTCAATCATGACAACATGGATAAACCTTGAGGGCATTATGCTAAATGAAATAAGTGAGACAAAAAAATATATATTGTATGATCTCACTCATATGTCCAATCTAAAAACAACTAAACTCAGACACAGAGCCCAGATTGGTGGTTGCCCGAGGCAGGGGGTGGGGGTGGGGGAAATGTATGAAGGTTGTCAAAAGGTACAAAATTCAATTATAAGTTCAAACTATTTAACTATTCTAACCACAGAATGGTGACTATATTTAACAATACTGTATTGCACATTTGAAAGCTTCTAAGAGTAGATCTTAAAATCTAATTACAAGAAAAAAAATGTAACGATGTAAAGTGTCGGATGTTAACTAAACTTATTGTGGTAATCATTTAGCAATATATACATATATTAAATCATATGTTGTACACCTTAAACTAATGCAATTTTATATGTCAATTATATCTAAATAAAACAAAAATAAATTTTCATTTCCTTCTTCTCTGTATTGTCTTTTAAAAATTATAGTCTCTTTTGTCCCCTCTCAGTTCTCCTGAAACAATTTTTCCACTTGAGTATAGATTTTTCTAGCAAAAAACATTTCCTATACTGCATTGTCTTGGTTTTCTCACCTGGTTATAAGTGGAATATCTAGATTCCCTAAGTTAAAATTGAATTTCAGATGGGCCTATTGATTATTCATTCAGTTCTGCAAAGGGATCTGGAAACAAGGTGGCGTGGCTTATCTCTAGCAGCACTTTTTTTGGTCCAGTGAATTTTTGTACTGTTGGAAACCATCCATTTAAATAGGCTATTCTAGGAATTGCTCCGTAACCATGACATTTCCTATAGAATAAAGTAACTTACAGAGGACTAAAGTGTATGAAAGATGCTTTACTTTGCAGAAAACCATTAGGATCCACAGACATGGTTCATTTTACCACCATTCTGTGTTCCATGTAATTATGACGCTTAGTTTCCTTGAGGAGATGAGAAAATACCAAAAATTAAATTTGAGTGAGCTAAACTAAAACTCATAGGAGCTGTTCGTGGGTGGTCTGGATCACATGCTTTCTCTATCTCATGAAATCGCAAAGAATGAAGTAGGTTACAATTCATTTGAAAAGCCAATTAATTCTGTAAAATCTTATAAGGAATAAACAGGAAAATGTTCTCACCATTCTACCCTTTGTCTCAAATTATATTCAGACACCTTTGTATTATGCCTTACAGAGTATTTTTAACATATAGTTTATTTTATAAATGAAAAACAAAAAATTATTTAAAATAACATTACAATCAGAACAGTAGCATTTTCCTTCCCAAAAATGTTCTTCTAAAAGACACATGACTTTCTCTATCTGATTGATCTCACTTCTATTGATGGCTTAATATGTTTCATAATCACCTTAATTGTAAAGCCACAAAACTTGGAAGCCTATTTAAGCAAATAAAAACTTGGGATACTATGCTGGAAAAATATTTTCCATGTCCTTTTTTTTAAAAGCTTGAAGACTCTTGGGTTTTTGATCGCCTGGTTAAATATTTCAATAAATCTGGGGTCACCACCTAGTATAGATCTTAATCCTAGATTGGAGAGAAAGGCACAAAAATCCATTCCATCACCTAACAATAGAGATTTTAGGTTTTTCTATGCTACGAGCTAAAACTCTTGGGAAAACTACAGTTTTCCCTGCTCCCTACACAATACAAATCAATATGCCTAGGAGACACTAGACCCTTTCTAAGGTAAAGGTTGTTACTTACAATTGACTAGAATTTATTAACCAGGTAACTAGCCCAGCCTAGAAGACTTTGACCCATTGTTTGATTTAATTGTCATGTTAGCAATGAAACTGTATAATGTAAGTGCTCCTAGCATTTATGCCTTTTTTATGATACCCTATGTAACTGTTTTAAATCGCAGGTGACTGCTAACAATCCCAGGAGTGATGCCAATGTGTTTTGCACACTTAGTCAATCTTAGCATTTGAGAGATTAACTCCATAAATTGTTGCTTACTGATTGTTATAGACCACACAACAATCATTCTGCTCTGCTGACCTGCAGTCCCTGGACCTTTACTATCCCACAGGCAAAACAGTTCTCATCCTTTGAGATGAAATCACGGTCAACTTCTTTTCTCACCTGCATCTGCTTTCTAAGCTTAAACAGCTAAAGCTAATGGCTTTGTGCTTTGAGAATCCTAAGGTCTTATATCCACACTTTGACAGGTCTACCATCAAGGTTGCTGCCTTCTTCATACACTTCATTTTACCTTTGTGAATTTGCAGCATGGAGAAGAGGTTTGACTTAAAAGTGATGCATCATCCTTTACTCTGGGTAATTTGACTTCTCCATGATTTAATGATATTAACTGTCCCAGGCTTCTATTACATAGCTATGGGCCAAATGTGTTGTCTTAAGAGTTGATATGACAGCTTATGAATCTAAATTTTAGGTCACATACTGAAATGAGACTTAAGATTAAAATTAGCTTTGTATGTGCTATATTCCTTTATATAAAATTAAATTATAACCACCCAGCAGAAAAGTAAAAATGTTTTATTGACTCAGTTATAGACCTAAGCTTGAGATTTAACTTCAAGAATTGACATTAAGAATCATTTATGACATATTGGTATGGTGGTAAATATGCAAAGAGCACTATTTTAAAGCCAGGTTTCTTTAGGAATTTAGAGTTTAAAATATTTAAAAAGATTCTAAGGACATAAAACTTAGAAAATAATATATATGTGTGTTTAAAATTATATGTATATATATATATATATATGCACATACATTTTGATTATAAGCTCCTTGAATAAAAGGATCTTTATATGTGCTTATATGTGAATATATGTGTGTATTATAAATATGTATATAGAAATGATGTCATGATATTTAAATTTCAGTCAATATACATTTGTTGAATATGATTACCTAATAATTTTTAGTCAGAAATAGAAACAGAATATTTTATATTTATCTTTAAAACATTTTTACTTTTTTTCAAAATATTTTGTCCATTACAAAGATGCAGCCTTTTAGGAAAAAAAAAAAATGTGTCTGAAATAGTTAGTGCCCTAAAACCACCAATCCAATTCTGTCTAAGACTATTAAAAAACTAAGGGCACCTTTTGCAAATTATATATATGTAACTAGACTATAGTACCCAACAAAAACATTTAAGGGAGGGGATAATAAAAAAGCAAGCTTTTCTCTTTCTGATGGGAAAAACGAACATCATTTTTTAAATGTTTTTAAGGGCATCATACAGATATTTATATATATTTTTTGCTGCTTAATATGAAAGAAGTAGCTATTCCGTGAGCTGGAAAGCCAAATGAAGGGTAATCCTTTAGATGACTGGAGGAATAGTGATAAGGAAATAAACAACCTGTGTCTGAGAAAGAAAGGATGTTTGGCTTCTCAAAGATAAACAATCCAGCAATGCTTTTATGCTATAGCCTTGAAATATTAAGACACATTGCTAGCCAAGATATTTTTAATTGCAATCTAAAATTTAGGAAAAATCAAAGTTTGAGTATAAATGAGAAAGGTAATGTCTTTGTGTCCTGACCATTTTTTTTCTTTTGAAAGATCCTCCAAAAATGTCATGTTGAAGACATCACTGCATCTACGGCCATGCTATCCTGAACAAAGACCCATCCCGTCTGATTTCGGAAGCTAAGCAGGGTCAGGCCTGGTTTGCACTTGGATGGGAGACCACCTAGGAAGATCAGGTGCTGCTGTAGGCATAAAAAAATAAGGGATCGTAAGCTGACAAGGTCCTTACAATCTGTGAGGTCAATCAAGGGTTGGTTGCCTCACCTAACAAAAAAAAAACAAAAACAAAAAACAAAAAAACAAAAACAAAAACAAAAAGACATCACTTGCAATACAGTGGGGAAAAAAGATGATGTCTTTAATAAATAGTATGGGACATTCAATATCCATATGAGGGTGGGAAAGGATCTTGACCCTATATCCCATACCACACACAAAAACTTGGTTCTAAATGGTTTTCAAATTTAAATGTAGAAGGTAACGCAAAAAAACATTTAAAGAAAAACAGAACATCTTTGTAACTTTGAAGCAGACAATGACTTCTTGAGCATAATATAAAACACTGACAGAAAATATTGATAAATTTAACAATGTTAAATTGTTTCTGCTTATCAAAAAAAGACAATTAAGAATAATAGGCAACCCCAGAGAGTGAGAGAAGACATTTATGACACATACATCCAACAAAGGATTTATATCAAATTATATAACTCAAAATTAATTTTTAAAAAATAGGCAACCAAGCAGAAAAATGCAGAAAACTCTTAAGCAGACAATTTAAAAATAATATATCCAATTATTCATTAAACATATAAAAAGTTACTCAGCTCATCAATCATCAGAGAAATGAAAGTAAAAACTCAAAACAACATCTGTACAGATTCCAAAATGGCTAAAATGATAATAACTGAAAAAACAAGTTTGGCAAGGATATAGAAAAACCAAATTCTCAAGCATTGCTTATTTGGCAGCTTCCACTAACACTGAACATAAGTATAACCTATGACCCAGAAAAATTTAGACTTAAAAGAATACATATATTAATAAAGGATATTTATTTTATTAATATAATAAATATGTAACTATATATATCACAACAATGAAAAAAAAACTAACCCATAACATAATTAATCTATGATGCCATAATTTAGGGTAGCAGTAAGTTTGGGGAACTGTAATGACTAGGGGCTAGTATTGTTTTGTTTTGTTTTTCTTTATTTGAGCTCTGACTACCTGAGTGTATTCAACTTTTGGAATGTTATTGAGCTGCACTTTTAGGCATGCATATCACAATTCAATTAGTAGAAAAGTGTAATCTCTAAAATAAGTATTATTAAAAAATTGTACTTTTATTCAACAGAGCATAAAAATTCAGTGTTATGGAGGATGTATTTGAATTTTTAAAAACATTCTATTACAATCTAAAAACAGTAGCACATGATGGCCATGCATCTAAGTTTCATATTTTGAATTTTCTGATATTAATAGAAACCGATTAAATATTTAAATTTTAATATACAAAAGAGCAGATTCAAAGAAACAACTATACTTTGGCCTCATGACATGAGTTAATCTATTCTTAACATTTGAAGTTTGAAGTTAAACAAACTATCCCTTTATGAGTGAATCTAAAATTAGAGTTCCAAACACAGTGGATTATTTGAGGGTTTCCTTTAGCAACATTAGAAATGAAAATAGCTGAAACAGCAATCACCTGACCAGAACAAGAGGAAACAATTTATTGGAAGCATTAAGGAAGCTAAAGCATTTCTTTATCACTCATTCCTCAGATACCAAACCAAATGCTAATTAAGCTCTGTGACC